>JALHBU010000037.1:0-89950 GCA_024340005.1 Tolypocladium tropicale | reverse complement strand
CTGCCTGTGCTGGTGAACCATCTGCCAACGCTTGGGGTGTGTCGACCGACGACCAGGATCACGCTCCTGCCGGTGATGGTGAACCATCTGCCGACGCTCGGGGTGTGTCGACCGACGACCAGGATCACGCTCCTGCCGGTGATGGTGACCCATCTACCGACGCTTGGGGTGCTTCGCCCATCGCTAAAGTCACCTTTGATGACGATGAGAATGTTACAACTGCCGTCCACGATAGCCGGGCCTTCGATTGCGGCGGTGATGGCAATGAGAATACACGGGACAACCCAGTTCACGCGGAAGCAGCTACCTGCGACGTCATGCCCCCGGCCGGGGATGTCCAACAGGGCATGGTCGATGTAGTCACCTACGTTCCAGGCGCATGGGCACTTGATACCGCCATAGATCAGAATGATCGAGCAGTTGCCCCAGCCCCAGCACCCAACCGCACGGGACATATCGCCTGGATCGCCCCATCTAATATGCTCGTCGCCGACGCACTGTCTCGACTACAGGCAGCAGCCGCACACAAGACTGTCGTTCGCGTCTACCCCTTCGCCGTGGAGATGGCTAACCTCATCGACGGTCCATCCCAGCCCCGGGCGGACATCGACACATCTACGTTTAGCGTCACTGCCCGACAGTTGTTCACTCATTTGCGAGCAGTCAAGCAACGCAACAGAGACACGCTGTCGCCAGCTGGAGATGCCCATTCTCTCTCCGAACGAGCACGGGCCATTGCGGCCACACAGCCAGAACGGTACGCCCTGCTTCTCAACGCAGCGAACACCCGACGGGAAGATCCCACCGAGTTCCAACGCCTTAAAACAGAGATCCGAGCTATGGCTCGAGACCTCTTGGAACATGCCCTGACTACAGTTGACGCCGTAGTCTCCACTCCCGCGGCATTCGCTCAAATGGCAAATCACACGACCTGGATCCCAGATTTCATTGTCGTCGACGAGGCAGCTCGCATGACGGAAGCCTCAGCTCTGATCGCCACGGCAAAATTCCCTGCGGCGGCATGCCTCTTTGTCGGAGATTCGCGCCAATTCGGACCTGTGGTACCACATGCGGATCATCACGACCAAGATGACGCCTACCCTAACCTCTGGGCTCGGCAGCGTACCGTTAGCCTCTTGCATCGCGTCTTTGAGGCAAACGCAGTTGACTTTACTCTTCGACGTAACCATCGCTGCTTCGGTAACGTCGCACAATGGGCTCGGGACGACTTCTATTTCGATACAATGACAATCGCGCACGTCCGTTCCGAACACGCTACCCGCATGAGACAATACCTTAACCGCCTTACGCGCGACGAACTCGAGACAAACATCCTGTGGATCGAATGCGAAGGTCTTGCCGCAACGTCTGTCGGTACATCACTCGTCAATACGAACCAGGCACTTATGGTCGTGGAACTTGCTTGCGAATTTTTCCGTAACGCACCAGTCTGTAACGTCGCGGATGCCCTCGCACAGAACCGAGGCATGGAGACACGTATACGCAAGGGCACTATCATGATTCTCACGGCCTATGCACAGCAGAAAGCCGAATATGAACACATGATTGCGCAGCTGTCGCCAGCTGAGTTTCCGCCCGGTCACCTCACGGTCCGTACAGTCGATGATTCTCAGAGTCACGAAGCAACAGTGGTTATTGTCGATCTTGTCCGCACGAGCAACGGTGCTGGCTTCCTTGGCGATAAAGCCCGACTGGCCGTTGCAACAACCCGAGCAAACCTCGCTACAATCATGGTGGGTTCTACAGACATCATTCCACGCAGAGGTCCCCTGCGTAGCTTGTATACACACGTGGAGGAAAAGCACGGATATGTCAAACTCGGTTCTGCAAGTTCAAACTGGTCAACATGGTGCAACCGTTGCCTTCGACCGGGACACCTGCATGACGCATGTGACGCCCAATTGCAGTGTCACGCCTGCAGACAGAATCGACGACCGGCAGATCACGCCGGACGTCACTGCCCACACGCAGCGCCCATGTCGCCTTGGTACGACGAACAGCCACAGGATCTGGACAATATACACCGTGACGTGGGTTCATGCCGTCAGCGCACGGGAGAACGTCGCGCCCGCTTTCGAGGACAGCAACGTCACCTGCGACAGCAGCTTCCCACCACACAGCTTGCTCAGCGACAGTTGCTCGATCGAGCCCGACGCGCACACCGACGAAGGAACCCCGGAGAAGACAGTGATGGATTTGAATCAGATTGATGGAACGGTATGGGATTGCCGTGAGAGAAGAAAACGGATCAGGGAAAGGATCATGTATGAGTTCATGTACGAGCACAGGTTCGATCTTTTACTAAGCTCGCGAGGGTACATTGCATGACGAGGACGTCATGAGCCTTGGCCGGGGGGATGTTGCGACCCAGAAGGGGTCACCGGGTCACATGTGTGTGTGGTCACGTGACAGACGCCTACATCCACCACGGTTCGGCCTTACCTAGCGAGAGCATCTTCATCATGCACACGAGAGCTTCATAGCAACGATCACGTTTGAGTCAGCCGAATAGGCTTGTGTGTGTGCTTCTGTTTGAGTCCCTTTCCTTGTATCTTGGTTCCCCACAAAGTGTGACCCAAGTAAGGCCATCGGAGCGATGACTATTGCGATCAGCTCCATGCCATGAGAATGCGGGAGCCCCTCGCATGCACTCGAGCACGCTGGGAGAATACAGCCCAGGGACATTTAATTGCATGGACTACTCGGAAACACGAGGACGTAGCCCTTGTAGCAAAATGGTCAAGGAATGAGGTGGCCTACTCTCCATGCAAACAATGGCAAACAATGCTTTGAATGGGTGGCTCATACGATGTGTGCGAAGTATTAGACTCTGTGCCCCGAAGGGAGCAAGTACTCCGTACGGAGTACAAAACAGGTGGATGGATCCGTATGGGGATGCGATCACGTAATAATGCGCCACAAAATTAGTGCATTGATATACCGTATTAATCTGCCACCCAACCACCAATTGAACAGGCTTCATGGTCTAGTGGTATGATTCCTGCGTAAGTTCACACAAGCAATCTCAACCGCATTGGTTCAACTTCTAACATCAACACAGTTCGGGAAAAACCTGAAGTCCCCGATTCTTCAGAATCGCCTTTGCAGGAGGCCCCGGGTTCGAATCCCGGTGAAGCCCAACTTTTTGCCCTCGGAGGCAATGTTTCTTTTTGTTCTTGCATGCAAACACGCCTACTGATGCAAGTTCCATGTTTCGCCCGTTTGCAGGCGGCAGTAGCGCTAAAAGGGATGTTGGGCGAGGCACCTGGTGCTTGGATTTAGAGCACGCAGCTCGGGAAGCAACGCAGCGTCTCTGGAGACTTATCACTCGGACCTTAGCAGCATCTCAACCCTGTTCCGTTGGTACACATGTACACATGTGAAGGACTCGGGTACCCGTCAAATGCACCAGTAAAGGAGATGATCTATCCATATGAGACCCAGCTTTCTCCCTCCGTAGACACGAAGACTATTCCCAGATTTGCAGCTCCTATGCCGACCGCGGATACCCCACACTCTACCGGCTTCCCCACCCACCTTGCACGAGCACCCGTACGAGTACCTCGGCGCCAGCTGCTTGCACCATCCCCCAGGAAAGCTTCATCGTATAAAAAGCGCAAGCTGTAGGAGAGGCGAGTCTACGCACGTAGGAGCGCCAGCAATGGATCGCAATTTCGTGGATGACAAGGCGCCAATATGCATCCCCTTTATCCTTGAGCGCCTCGCGGCTCACCAGGCAGAGTCTCACGAGGGGCCTATTATTATCGGCCTGAACGGCATGCAGGGCGTTGGCAAGACGACTCTGGTCGCAGCTTTGGCTGCATCGTTGGAAAAGGACGGTATACATACCCTGATTTGCAGCATCGACGATTTCTACCTGAAGCACGAGGACCAGGTCGCGCTGGCGCGGGACCATGCTGACAATGCGCTCATGCAGCATCGAGGGGAGCCTGGTATGTTCAACACCTCACGCGACAGGCATCGCGTCCCGCGAGCTGACTGCCAGACCAGGAACTCATGATGTGCCTCTTGCGAAATCCGTCTTTACATCCTTGATGCAGAGGCAGCCGACAAAAATACCACAATACGACAAGGGCGCATTCTCCGGCCAAGGCGATCGCCTACCCTGCACCCACTGGAAACCCGTCAACCAGCCCGGACAGCCCCCCGTCCAAGCAGTCATCCTAGAAGGGTGGTCCGTCGGCTTCCGACCCTTGAGGCCAGAAGAAGTGGAGGCCAAGTGGAAAGGCCCGAGCCGCACGTTAGGACACCATCGTCTCGAGCATCTCCTCTTCCTCAACGACAGGTTGGGGGAGTACGATGGCCTCACAGACCTGTTCCACGCATTCATCCACATCGATTCCGAGGATGTAGAATATGTCTACGCATGGCGCCAGGAACAGGAAGACTGCATGCGGGCCGACAGAGGAGACCCTAGCGCTGGCATGACTCCCGAGCAAGTGGTCAAATTTGTCGACGGGTACTTTCCAGGCTACGAGCTGTACGCGGACGGCGTCAGGAAGGGCATATTCTCGAGCCGCCCCGGGTGTCAACTACGAATGGTTGTCGGCCGCGACAGAAGGGTCAAGCAGGTTATTCGAATCTGAGTCTACATGCGCGCAGAAGTCTGACGTCCAAAAGAACTTGATTGATGAGTCTCGGGCCGTCTCCGTCGTTGATGGCCCATTGGGAGACGCGGAGTCTCGTGTCCTCCAAACGCCCCTGGTTGAAGGCACCCCGTGGGCCTACGTATTGTTCGAGCAAAGCAACCCCAACTCCCGCTGATGCAGTCATGTCTCAATATCTTAACATGGGAGCGCCCACACGTGCTTCAAATGTCGTCGACATCGCACTATAGGGCTTTGTCCTCCACCACACGCCGTCCATCTTGCCGCATCTTCGCCAGCTTCCGGTCCAAGGTCTCCGACCGTAGCCGAACAGCCTCCTCGCGTGCAGCCGCCTCGTTCTCGAAGCCTTGGATGGCGCGGCGCTTGCTGCGTCTGGCCTCCCGCAGTCTCGTCATTATGTCTGTGAACTGATCCACAAACCAGTCGCCCGACGCTTCCCAGTCGTCCATGGACATTGCTGAAAACATCTGATGCTGCTCCCTTGGCCCTTGCAGGGCATACTGTTCCAGCTTCAGGGGAATCTTGGAAGACGCCTCGAGGCCGTTCTGTCCAATGGCGCTCGCGGGATCCGTGTCAAAGGGCTCGTTATGTAGGTCCTGGTACGTCATGCCGGCGAGCATGTTGTCATCGTAATCTGGGCTTCCTCGGCGGCGCTTCTGGTCCTTGGGCAGCCTGTGTTGCGCCACGTTGGCATGCCGGGGGCCCGCTCCCACCGTGTGCCGCTTGGCATCACGCATACCTTGGGCATCTGATACCATGCGCGGCTCCCCGTACCCACTGCCGGAATCCGACTCCTCGTCCGAAATGTGACCAGGGATGGCATGACGAGGCTCATTTCTTGTGTGTTGCCTTTGCCACAGACCACCTCCCGCGGATGGGGACGGGCTTCTTGCAACATATCCCGTCTGCACAGTCCTCTGACCCGGGGCGAGTCGATTTTTGACCATTACCTGGCGCATGGGAAGCGCAGGCTGTAGCGCGACCTTTGAAGAAGCATAGTTGCGATTGGCAGCATGGTTTGGTAATTGCTCTTTTCCATCAATGAGAACGTCGTCTTGAAAGCCGTCCATGAGCAGCGGCATGGTACGGCGCTTGGGCTCAGGGGCAATGACCGACCACATGCCATCATCTCCCACCATGAAGGCTGGGACCTTGTCACCAGGAAAGGGCCTATTCGCCTCCTTGACATACTGTTGAACGGGGCGTTTACCTTGCCGCCTCGCGTTTGGCGTGGGATCCTCGTCCAAATCTTGCGGTTCATTCTGAGGCGTGGATATTCCCGACTGCATGAAGTTCTCGCCTAGCTGAGAGCCGGAAAAGAGGTCACCGTGGTGATTCCCTGAGTGATTCCTAGTATGGTGTGGTTTTGGAGATGCTTGAGCCATGCGCGGCGATGACTGCAGCCTTTGTTGGCTGGCCGTGTGGTCCTTGTCTTGGTGAATGGGTGCAGCAACGTGTTTGGGACCAAGTGGCACGGGAAGCCTGGCAGCATCGGCCAGTTGTTGGCGTGTTGGTCCGCGGGAGGGCATTTGCAGCAGAGTTTCTGATTGCTTTTCGGCGCCAATCCCATCTTTTGGTGCCGATGAGTCTGCATTTGGGCCGTTGTCGCAGTTTTGGCGGGCGAACATCCCAAGCCTCCCCCTTTTGTCCTTGGCCCCCCCTAGCATCGCGCCCGAAACAAAATTGACGATGGTGAAGATGTTGATTGCTTCTAAAGCAGAGCCTCTGATGGGATGCAAGGGAATTAGGCGCCGAGTCTGAGCCTTCGGCTTGGTAGTGCCTGGAACAAAGGAAACTCTTGGAGTGGCACCGGGGGCCCGCGTCGGCGCGACGGAGAACCCCCTCGTCACAGCAAGCACCTACAGCAGGGCTGATGTAAACGGCTGTAATGGCGACGGCAGACGCCCAGATTGTTGTACAAGGGCGTTTTCGTACGAATCGTTCGGGCTGATATGGAGGGCTGAGAATGGCAGGCGTAAATGAAGCCCTGTCACGCTGTTGGGGACGCCCAACGCGTGTTTCCGTCGTCCAGTCGCGCGCCATCATGTGACGGGTCGCGGCTTCTGGCCCCGTGGGTACGGCAAGAGCCCTCCTGGTCACTGCCTGCCCACGCCCCAGCCAACGGGAGTGGAGGTCCGCAAGCACAGAGGCCTAATTTAGTACTCGTACCTACTTGTAGGCACAGGCACAGGCGATATGAGTAAGGAACCAACCTAAGGTACCCAGACTGGGGCCCACTTCCCTCCGTCGTCACAGGGACTTAAACTTGATTTCAACCGTCATCACAAGCACCCGCCTCCGAGACTCCCAGCGACGTGACCCCAGCACACACGCCACGCTCGCAACCGCGGCGACGGCAGCGCTGCTTGCTCCTCCACCCTGAGTATCTTGCCTGCAAGGCCAGTCTTGCGCGCACTCCTCCTCCATGAAGCGCTTGCCAACCAGCTCTACGACGACAATGCGAAGCAGCTGAGCCTGCTTCAAGGATCCTCCCGGCTCACTCCAAGCTGCTTTTCGGACTCTCACCATGTCGGCCGCACCGCCGTCCCGACCAGCTGCCCTGCCAAGTCCGTCTGATGCCGCCGGCTCTTTCGAGACGGCCGATAGCCATGCTGAAGGCACCGCACTGCGGTTGCGACCGCCGCGATCCCTGCCACGTACGCCGTCCAGCCACCCTCTTTGCTTGGCAATTTGCTAATTCCCTGCGCAGCCTGGATCGACTCCTACGAGGAGAGATACGGCCCGGCTCCTGAAGACCAACTCCGGCTCCTCAGCCCTCCTGCGCGCGTCGTGCGGCCTCAACACAATGCGACCCCATACGAACCCCGGCGGCGTGTCTCCAAAGACGGATTCGAGGCCTGGGATGACCCCCAGCTAGGACCGGCGCAAGACGTCCGGGCCAAGATCCCTCATTTTCTTCGCTACGGGCGCGCGCCCACCAAGGGGAGGAAATGGGACCATTTGCGATCAGCCGAGCCCGTCATCGTCGCCCGCCATAGGCCTGCGGCTGCGCAGCCCCCGCTGGCCTGGCAAGAGTTTATACACTCATCGGCCTGGGGACACATGCCCAACGAGAAATCCGAGGTCGTCGACTATGAAGTTCTGAAGAAGCTACAGCCAACATTTGACCAGAGCGTGGACCCACAGGAAAACCTGCACGCTCCCAAAACGTCGGTTGGGCGACGGACGGCGGCTTTCTATAAGCGCGCGTGGAATATGGTCCTGCAACACCCGCTGTCTCCTTTGCTATTTCGCTTGGGTGTCCTGGTCACGTCCGTTTTGGCGCTCGGGATCGCGGCTCGGATATACTACCTCGAGGACGCCATCGACAGGGAGAGCGCTGAGCGCACCCAATCGGCTGTCGCAGTCGTCGTGGATTGCGTGGCTATACCCTACATATGCTACATGATCTGGGACGAGTACACGGGGAAGCCCGTTGGGCTTCGCTCTGGAGTGTCAAAGATACGGCTCATCCTCCTCGACCTCTTCTTCATCATCTTCAAGTCGGCCAGCACAGCGCTGGCATTTGAGAGTTTGGTATACCACAACGTTAGGGAAATCAACCTACTACATCTCTCGGCGGCCTTGGGAGCCTTTGAGCTCGTGGGGCTCATTTCTTGGACCATGACCTTTACCGTCAACATATTTCGTACCGTGGAGCGGCTCGGCGGCGGTGGCGAACACGACAACGGGCGTGCCTAATCGATCGAGCAAAAGGCGTTTTGGACGACTCTTTCCTAGCGGGATTTCTGGAGGTTGCTTCACGTTTTGCATTAGACCATTCGCTGGGCGTTAAGTCAGCTTGAAGACTGGGACCGGGAGGATATTTGGAGGAGCAGGAGATACCATAGCTGCATTTACAGATTAATGATTCTACGAATAGTGCTGTGCTCTCTTGATGACCTTGGTCTTGATTCTCGCCCGGGGCTGCAGATTGGGGGTTTCGCGGGCGCGGTTCAGAATCGGGTCTGCAATCGCCGCCCTTATCACTTATACACCCTTAAGCCGCGCTTGAACGAGACGTGTTCAGACATCTGCCATGCTGAATTTCATACCATCAGAACAGCACAATGCCTCGGAGCGAAGCGCGAGAGCTGGAGTCGCAGAGGAGGAGTCAACTGAAGGGAGGACTACGTCGATTGGAGCCTGTGGTGGGCGAGAGCCACGCAGGCTTCAAATCGAGCTGGCCCCAGCCTAGCAGGCTGCAGCGACGTGAAGCTGCTCCCTGAGTGGGCTCTCATCTTGCTCCGCCCGTGGACCAATACTTCATTCGTGTCAGCAGATGATGGCAAGCTGCGGACGACGCCGCGGAGCTTCAGTCACGGAGGGCGGTAGGGAGGGGCAGTATGCTGCACTAAGCCCCTCCGGGGCTGGTGGCGCCTCCCGTAGCAGCTGCCTTGTCGTGCTTGCCTCATCCGCGCCCACGCCAACCAACTACCTGCGAGGATCTGACTGCCTGATCCCAGCCCGCTGCTCCGTACATCTTCGCAACTTCACCTCTCCTTTCCTCTCCTCTTCAGCATCGAGCTCCTCTCTTCTTTGTCGCGACCCAGTGCGGAGGGCGCGAGCAGAACACGACTCGGCCAGCACCGTGTGCCACCGCGGGAACATCACCGTTCCTCCGCGACACGCCATCTCGCAAGCCTGGTGCTTCTCATCGACACGACCGGCAACGCCTCGACCTCCGTGACTCCGTATCCATCGAGGGCACTTTCCACGGCGACGGCTTCCCATCCAACAACCTGCAAACCGTTGCACTCTGCAGGCGGTTTCCTTGCTGCTCGTTCGATCCGTTTCTCGTTCAAAGCAGCACTGTCGAGCCGCAGCGTGGACGACCTCCCAACAGGCCCTCGCTGCCTCCCAAGCGTGACCTTGACGCGTTTCGTTTCTTCGTTGACGACGACCTCGGCCAAGGCTGCAGATGATGGCGGCAAAGATGGCGGCTCCGAGCCAGATGCCCCCGGTGCCTAACCGCGAGGACATCGGCGCGACGTGAGTTGAGCGTGTTCTTGTTAGACTGCAAGTCCGTCGCTAACTGAACCAGGTGGAACTACCTTCAGGCTGGCATCACCCGCATTATGAATGATCTCGAGCAGGGCATAGACATGCAAATGTACATGGGAGTATACACGTACGCTCCCCCTGGATCCCCTCGCTTCCGCTCGATCCCTTATTGACAGTCGCTAGGGCCGTCCACAACTTCTGCACCTCGCAGAAGGCCGTCGGGCTTAGTGGTCCCGCCATGCACTCCAACCATCGCGGAGGTGAGCCTGAAGCAGCTTGCCGGCATCTACCTGCCGCCAAAGACTCACTCGCTGACTTGTCGCACAGCACATCTCCTCGGCGAAGAGCTCTACAACAACCTCATTTCCTATCTCCGAAGCCATCTGGAGCAGCTGGTCGAAGAATCAAAGTCACACACCGAGGAAGCCTTGCTCGCATACTACATCAAGGAATGGAACCGATATACTATTGCGGCAAAATACATCCACCATCTCTTCCGATACCTTAATCGTCACTGGGTCAAAAGGGAGATTGACGAGGGCAAGAAGAACATTTACGACGTCTACACGCTGCACCTGGTTCAGTGGCGAAAGGTTTTGTTCGAGCAGGTATCGGCAAAGGTCATGGATGCCGTTCTGAAGCTTGTCGAGAAGCAGCGCAGCGGCGAGACTATCGAGCATGGCCAGATCAAACAGGTGGTAGATTCGTTCGTGTCCCTCGGCCTCGACGAAGCCGACCCTTCGAAGTCTACGCTCGACGTCTATCGCTACCACTTCGAGCGACCCTTCCTGGCCGCAACCAAGGAGTTCTACCAAGCTGAATCTAAGCAGTTTGTGGCGGAGAATAGCGTTGTCGAGTACATGAAGAAGGCAGAGGCTCGGCTGGCAGAGGAGGAGGAGAGAGTCAGCATGTACCTACATCAGGACATCGCGGTTCCTCTCAAGAAGTGCTGCAACATGGCTCTCATTGCCGACCACTCGAACCTCTTGCGCGAGGAGTTCCAGGTGCTTCTGGACACCGACCGCGAGGAGGACATGGCCAGGATGTACAACCTTCTCTCACGAATCCCCGATGGTCTGGAACCTTTGCGGACGAGATTCGAGACCCACGTGCGGAAAGCCGGACTGGCAGCTGTCCAGAAGGTTCAGTCATCCGAGGGTGACAAGCTGGAGCCGAAGGTCTATGTTGACGCTCTCCTCGAAGTACACAGCCAGTACCAAATGCTGGTCAAGAAGGCTTTCACCGATGAGGCTGAGTTCACCCGGTCTCTGGACAACGCATGCAGAGAATTTGTCAATCGCAATGAAGTCTGCAAATCTGGGTCCAGCAAGTCGCCTGAGCTCCTGGCTAAGTATACTGATGTTCTATTGCGGAAGAGCAGCACGAGCATCGAGGAGGCCGATCTTGAGCGGACACTCAGCCAGATCATGATTGTCTTCAGGTACATCGAGGACAAGGACGTTTTCCAAAAGTTTTACTCTCGCATGTTGGCCCGAAGACTGGTGCACAGCAACTCCTCGTCCGACGACGCCGAGACAAGCATGATCAGCAAGCTCAAGGAGGCGTGCGGGTTTGAGTACACCAACAAGCTGCAGCGAATGTTCCAGGACATGCAGATCTCCAAGGATCTGAACAAGGAATTTGGAGAACACCTTGCCAGCGTAGGATCCTCGAGCGGCGTTGATTCGACATTCTCGATCCTGGGTACCGGATTCTGGCCGCTCACGCCGCCCAGCACGCACTTCCACCCCCCTGCTGAAATTGCAATTGAGATCGAGCGCTTCGTGCGCTTCTACAAGCACAAGCACGACGGCCGCAAGCTCACATGGCTGTGGCATCTATGCAAGGGCGAGATAAGGACCGGTTACTGCAGAAGCAGCAAGACACCCTTCACCTTCCAGGTCTCCATCTACCAGATGGCCATCCTGCTGCTCTTCAACGAAAAGGATACCTACACATACGAGGACATTATCGGTGCGACGCAGCTCAGCAGCGAGGTGCTGGACCAGGCGCTGGCTGTGATTCTCAAGGCCAGAGTGCTCATCATGTCTGGCGCGGCAAGCGAGAAGCCCGGCCCGGGCAAGACCTTCAGCCTCAACTACGACTTCAAGAGCAAGAAGATTCGAGTGAATTTGAATTTGGGTGGCATCAAGGAGACGAAGCAGGAAGAAGCCGAGACGAACAAGACGATTGAGGAAGACCGCAAGCTGGTTCTCCAGGTAAGCACGAGCACAGTCCCCTTGGAGGCGGTGAGACGAAGTGGCGCTAACAGCCCAACAGTCTGCCATCGTGCGGATTATGAAGGCGCGAAAGAGAATGAAGCACACGCAGCTGGTGAGCGAGACTATCAACCAGATCCGCTCACGCTTCGTGCCCAAGGTGGGAGATATCAAGAAATGCATAGAAATTCTTCTAGACAAGGAGTATCTCGAGCGCTTGGAAGACGACGAGCTGGGATACTTGGCTTAAGGCCAAACATCCTCGCCATCGACCCTCCCGATCCAACGAACATCCACTGTTGCTCTTTGAAAGCAGGCCTGTATACGACTCCATCCTTCTTTTGTCCTTTGCATTGGCGTTGCTCGAAGAGCTGGGTCGGTTAGGGGGCCTGTGAGTGTCATGGCTGGGACAGTCGGCAGGGACAGGTGCATCCCCTCCCCTGCGGAGTGCCCTGCTGGCGAGCATCGAAGGTATGGCCTTTTCAAGCGGGTTGATAGCCTTAGCGGGTTGAGTTGTCTGCTCACTTTGTGTTGGGGGAAAGCGGACCAAGGGTCAAGGGGACATGACGGAGAACGGCTGAGCGAGCCAGCGATGCAATTGAAAAAGGGAGGGAGGGCTAACAACGAGGCTGGATGACCACGAAAGATGAAATAGAAACTCTGGCTATGCCCGATTCATTGCAGCGCGTCTTGTTTCTACAAATGGCATGTGTTTCTGAATAGTTAGTCTCCTGTGACCGATCCACGCTCTTGAAAGAGCGACGTTTCGTCCTCAGTCGGCCTCCGCCTGGGTTGGCCTGGTGCCAGGCACATTCTCCGTCTTTGCCTTGTCCACCCCCGTTCCCTCGCTCGGTTGGTCCTTGGGCCCGACCAACTCCACCTCTTGGAACCCATCGTCGTCGACCTTTGCCGGTGTCTCTGTGTCCTTCTTCTTCGGTGGTGCTGGTGCGTCGACGGCGTCTTTCTCGGCGGCAGCGACGGCGGCAGAGGAACTCGAGTCGGGCCGGTCCGGATGGTCGCTTGCTTCCGAAAGTATGCTCTCGCTGAAACTCATCTGCGTCACGGGGCGCTGGGTCTGGTCGTCAGTCGACGCAGCCTTGGGCCAGGGGGAGTTGACCGCGCGGCCGTCCTTGTCGATGGGGCTGCCGGGTGTCGAGCCCGCCTTTTCGGACTTCGACGTCTTCTTGCTCCAACCCGCCCCCCAGCCTCCGGTTCTGCGCTTCTCGCCGGCCCAGCTCGCCCAGCTGGACATGTATGCGCTTGCCTTGTTGCCGACGTTCTGCATCGTCTGCTGCGCCTTGGCCAGGTCGACGGGGTACTGGGCTTGCGGCTTTTCAGAAGCGGCCTTGGGGCCCTGGCCATTGCTGGCCTCTTCTGCCCGGCGGCGCTGCGACTCCCGCAGATACTCCACGTCAGAGTACAGCTTGTTCAGCATCGTGGAGGCCTTCTCGCGACCGACGGCAAAGTTGCGTCCGAGGACCTCGCGGCCATGGGCGAGGCGCTCGTCGATGTGAAGCTGTTTGACCTGCTCAGATATGCGTCGCTGGACGTCGTCTATGGTCAGGCCGCCGGCACAGGGGTGCTTTGGCTCAGAGACGGCGAACAGATTCGAGTCGGTGTGAGCATCCCACATGCGGTAGTTGTCCGTGCGCATCCAAGACTCGACCCATTCCAGACCGAAGTCCACAGCTGGATCCTCGGCTCCCGTCAACCCCTTGGAGCCGTCGACGTTGGCGGTGAGAAAGTTGTGGAATTTGACGGAGGATATCAGACCCAGGATGTACGCCTCGAATTGCGATCGGATGAACTCCTCGCTTCCGATGTACTGCATCGTCTTGGGTCTGCTCGGATTCGACTCATCCCAAGTCTCATTGACCTCCTGCGTCAGGTAATCTATCCATCTCCGGTCTGCCGCGGTCAGCGCCAGAGCCGACTTCAGGGAAGACGAGGTAATGTTGATCGTGTCCTCGTCAAGGTTGATCAGTATGTCGCTGTACCGATCTTTCTGTTGAAGCAACAGAGAGTTTGTGCTGCCGACGACGTATGACTTGGTGCCAAAGTCGGCCAAGATGTCGAGCTGTTGTAATGGAGTGTACGGACCGAAGAAGCTGCCCTGCAGCAACAGTCAGCAATCACCGTTGACTGGGGGTCTATCTGGCCACAGCTGCTCTTACCTTGCCGAAAATTTGCAAAGGAAGCCCCATGAATGACAAAAGCGAGCTACGATTGCTACTCTGGAGACTCGACGGTTGTGAGAGCTTCTTTTCGTAGCTGTCTAGTTCTGGATCCGCGCAGTCTTGGAGGTTGCGCAGAAGTCCGGGTATCAGCGAGATCAGGGAGTACTGGACCATACAGAGCCGGTCGCATCTTGAGCCAAAGAACAGCATCTGCGAACGTCAGTACTTGCGCTATACAGATTTTGCGAGAACGAAGAGAATAATACTTTTGGCTGGAGCAGGCAGCACTTGAACAAGACGAGAGTCTGCCACTTGAACTCGTGGATAAGCTCCCGGAGGCTCATGCCCAAGTACTGGTCGCGGTCACTTTCCTCCATGACACCTCGGACCTTTTCATCCGCCAGGCTTTCCTGAAACCTGCGCAGGATTTCGGTATCGGTGAACTCGCGCTGCGCGAACCATGCTTGCGTCACGATGCTGAGCCGCTCACGCAACATGCCAAATAGCTGTGGGCTATCCGCAATCACCACCACGGCCTTCTGGACAGTGGAGCGGGTCACATCGGCTGGCCGGTTGATGAGCCGCGCGGAGTCGAGCTGTCGAGTGCATGATATGCCGAACAGCGAAGTCGCGGGTTCATCACCAGTCTTTGGCCGCAGCAAAGTAAAGTATGAGAAGTCCTCTTCCGACCTTGGCACCTGTTAGCTCACTCAAATCTATCGAGCCCAGAGGAAGTGAACTCACGCATGGGCTCCATCGCTCAGAGCCATGAACGGAAGCAATGACCATCCGAACTCAGCGGCCGGATCGGCGCCTTCATCGGCGCCGAACCAGCTCTCAACCTCGGGCCCGCGGGCGTGATGGAAGCCAACGACGGTCACCAGCGGTGTGAAACCGGGGCTGGACGGTGTGGCAGGTGGCAGCGGGCTGATTGGCGACAGCACGGGCTGTATCGGCGTCCCGTCCTCGGAGGACCTGTCCTCCTGGACGCTCATATTGCCTCGGGCGCCGTGGCTCGGTGCGCCGGCGATGCCTTGCCAGAAATTGCGGGAGCTGCGCGCCGCTCTACGAACGATCCATGCGCCGTCGTGCCCGGGCCAGCGGCGGTGTGTGAATCGGGTCGGCGGGGGTCCGGCGACGGCAGATGTTGGCGTATGCCGCGGGCTGCAGCATATGTACTTTGGCTGGCAAGAGATTGTCTGGCCTGCGCCCACGTCTGCCACCAAGGCGGCGAGAGTTCCTAGGCAGCTCGTGTGGTGGGTGGGTGGGTGGAACGGCCGGCGGTCAGCAGCTGCCACGGGAGCCGTGCTGGGCGAGCCTGTCCGACAACGGCGTGCAGCAATGCACGATGAAGTGTCACTGCGGCGGGGGAGCTGGCGTCGGCGTGTCCGGTCGAGGGATGACGATGACGGTATGCGGCGTTGGATGCAGACGAGGCCGGGCGGCGGCTCGAGAGGCGGGACGCGATGCGCTGTCGAAGCTGCCTGTAGACGGCCCGGTCGGCGGGATGCACGTCAGTCGGCCTGATGCGGTGGCAGCAGAGTCTGGCAGGCCCCGTAGCAACCCTTGGTCTCGTCGGCGTCCAATTGCGGTCCGGATCACCATGTGTCGCTGCCGGCACGCATGCTGGCAGTTGGAGACGCCATCAGAAGCTGTCCGCCAGCTCCCATGGCTGGACCCCACCGGGCCAAATCACAACCGCCGACCACTACCGCATCACGTGGGCAA
The DNA here is from genome assembly GCA_024340005.1 of Tolypocladium tropicale. Classification (NCBI taxonomy): domain Eukaryota; kingdom Fungi; phylum Ascomycota; class Sordariomycetes; order Hypocreales; family Ophiocordycipitaceae; genus Tolypocladium; species Tolypocladium tropicale. The sequence goes on along the minus strand of JALHBU010000037.1, from coordinate 74,173 downwards.
GTGCCGTCAATACTGCCTGGACCATCGACAGCTTCAAGGAATTCGTCCTCGTACCGGCCAAGCAGACCAGGGTCGATTTCCGTCGTTTGCTCCCTGCAGCATACAGCTTGTATCTGCGCTTCGAAGAACATTCCGCAGCCGCCAGCCCGGGTGCAAGCCATTATGTTGGCAACTCTTTGCTCAAGACCTCAAGCTGGAGCTACTCGGAATGATAACTTGCCCGCCCACTTTCGGCTCACTCTGCTGGTGTCAGTGATGGGCCGTCCTGTCGAGCAGATAACTCGGCCGCATCGTAAGGGTTCTCTTCATTAGCTGAGCAAGCGGCACGATATGGACGCGCAGCTTGATCGACGGCCATCTGGCCAGCTTGAATCCACCCGAAGATGCAATGAGAGACGGAAACACCGAACTCGCCGACTTTGCCCAGAAGCAAACTCATTCAACCTGTTTACAGATTCCTCTTCAACGGCAAGCAAATTTCACCGCGCCGGCGGCATATTTTGGAAGGATTGCCAGTCCAGCAGCAGGAACAACTAAAAACGCCGTGAAGCAGAACGGGATGGCCAAACGTACAAGACCACAGGTTCCCTCGCGGAAGCAGCTGCCGTCTCTTATGCGCCTTTCGGATGAACCGACGTCGTAGATGACCCCTACCTTGGATCAAGTTTCCTATCGATCCATTGGGCCGCCCCGGGGAAGCAAAGTCGAGAAGGACGCCCCCTCAAAAGAGCCATATGTGGTCCGTGCAAAGGCACGAGTCCCATCTGAATCAAGTGAAGTGCCATGTTTATTTTCGTGTGTCATTAACGTGTCGTTTCTCAGCCGCGAAGCCAAGATGCTGTGAATCCAGGGCAGGGAGATTCGGACCAAGACCACTGCGCCGGAGCACCAGCGCGAACGCGACTAGCGGCAGCCAAAGGATCTCGCACGGCGATCCACTACGACGTACTGGCAGCATATTATGAACACGTAGATTAGCGAAGTGGATGCTATCGTTGATAGTAGAGAGGTTGTGGACGCAACAAACTCAGAAATGAGAGAGCTGACCCGAGATGTGCCAGCAGAGAAAACCGCGGGCTTTGACTCGCCGTTGAATTCAAATAAAGGACATGCGGAGCGTGCAATCAGTAAACAGAGCAAGCTGTGAGAGCGAGTTCATGTCAAGAGCTTGGCGGCGTTGAAGCACACGATCCAATGACGGCAGGAGCCTCGTCGAAGCAACCCGGCCATCATGCATCCGTTCCAGAGCCACAAATGCTCGCACCATGGTAAGAACAGACAGGCTGGCTATGAGAGGTTAACTGAATCTTTAGAGACGTGTCGTAGATTTCCCGTGACAGCCAGCAAGCCCGCCCATCAACCAAACGTCACGCTTTTGGCTGGCGACCGGCTGTGATGTCTGTTGTCGGACGGCACGAGCAGAAGTCGGGTGATGATTCAATCCTGCTGCACACGAAAGTACGAATACGAGTACTTCATTTCATGCATTCGAATATTATCATGATTCAGGATCAAACAACTCACCGAAGCCGTTTCTTTTTTTCTCTCGCGGCGCCCGGCCGGGCAGTCCTCAAGCTCCTGACGTGCAGGTGCCAAGCTTTGGCCAGTAAATGAAACTCCGCATGGCGCACGGGGCGACACACCACGAGCATGTGGACACTCAGGGATGCTAGCGGGACACCATGAACCAAACCACGGAGCCGGGCTGATGAGAGCGACGGCACGTCGTATCATCCCATGGCAGACGGGACCCTCGACGGCGTCTTGCGTCCAGATCCAATCGGCCACGTGTGTTCCCTGTCGTCTCATCTTGGGGACGGGCGGGGGATTTTGGTTACTGGGCGGGTGGCATTGCGCCATGATGCTCCCTGCTCGCCTGGAATATGCAATGGTCTGTGCTTGAGCGCCATCGCGGGACGGCTCGATTTATGAGGGTGCAGCAATCCGCCGTACTAATCAGACCACTTCCTAAAGAGACGTTGGCTCGGAAGCTTGAGGCCAAAGCAGCACATTTCATGCCCGTGAACAGTCCTTTGGGCACTTTGTCTAGGCTGAGACTTGTACGAAGTACGTTGATAGAAAGACAAAACGGATGACCATTGGAGGTGTTTGAACAGCTTCGAGTCTTGCTGGTGTCGAATCCAAGTACCCCCGGCCGATTTAGCTGCAGTCACAAAGGAAGAAGGGGCCCAGCGCTCCTGGGGATGCTGTAAGGGACCGCGACTGGGAAATGAGGCAGGGGTCCGTTGGACGCATGGCATCCTACGAGTGCCTTACGGAGTACGAGTACTTTCGGGCTGACGATACCAGTTTGCGGCTGTCGCCGCTACCGTTTGGAGCACCAGGAGCCCGGCTGCACTCGTGCTCGTACTTCGAGGAGAACCCCATATCCCAGACACCGGCTGTACGAGATTGGTAGGTAGCCAGTTGCGGCTGGAGCTCTTGTTGATCTCAATCGTGGGAAGCCACCCTTCACCGAGCAGCTTCAGCTCAAACCTTTATGAGCTGCTGCCGGTATCCATCGAGCACCTTGATTTGAGCGGGCTTCGGTTTCCGGCGCATGAGGCGCAAAGGTCTGTCTGCGACAAACAAGAGGCCAATGTCGGAACTGACTATCTGGGCTGAATCGGAAACCGTCCGACTGCTGTGATGGCCGGAGATGAGACATCGACAATCTTGGGGCAAGAGTACACTAACGGGCTCATCGCCGGCCGCTACTTTGGGCTGGCCTTGGCTGGACCCACGAGCTTTTGTGCTGGTCCCTGGCAGTCCTGAGAAAACGCGCTGCTTCAAGATGCTGCTGCAGTGCAATCTTAGGGCATGGGAAAACCCGTTCTCGTATCACCTCACTCCACCGGGCCGCTGTGCTGCGGTCGGGCGGCGCCTGGTCATAAAAAGCACGCATTATTAACGGGCTCGTGAGCTCTCGTCGCTGCAACTTTGCAAGCTGTGGCCACAACAAGCTACTTGTACGCGCACGAGTACGAGTCGAGGTGCGTGCGCACGCGTCTCTCATGATGCGGAGCAGCACCAGGCGAATCGGTCGCTTGGCATAGCCAATTCGCCGTCAGCCAAGATGCTTCACGAGCTTCAGCCCTGATGGCCTCCAGACACCAGACAGGTTTCCACCCACCCCGGTCCCCTCCCAACGCTAGTTGGTCTAGGTCCCCCCATCTCATCCCCATCGGCCTCCACCCGACCCGCGGATTGTGAACGTGGCCAGCGGGCGCAAGCGCGGCATGCTGGACATCAGCCATCTCGCGGACGCGCTTCTCCATCTGGAGCCCCGAGCCCATTGTCGGAGGGCGCTAGCTGGCCATTCGACATGTTGGCGCCTCTGAACCGTGAAGCGTGAAGGGGGGACGCAGCGGTCGAAGGCTGGCTGCGTTAGCAAACCGAGCGCCCCAGCGCCGATCGACCGCTCCATGGCATGGGCGGCCGGGCCCGTTGTTGTGGTGCGAGGCATCAGCAGCAGGCTGAGATTGTGGTGCTGCCATCTCGCGGCGCTGGACAGGGTCAGCGGCAAACCCGCAGCCGAAGGGGTGAGCAGAGCGGCTCTGTGTCGGGCTGAAGAAGTCGTCGATAGCAAGAAGAGAGCAACGAATGAGGCATCTGCGCGAGGCGGTCATCTCGACCCGACTGCTTCGTACCGAGGTAGGCAGGCAAGGTAGGAAGGTACTTGCAGGTACTCGGGGGCGAGGCAGCTCGTGTGTGCGAGTATTCTCATGTACCTGCCCGCCAGCAGCCTTGGGCTTGCGAGCCGTTCGCGCCTGTCACGACCGTTTGCGAGGCCTGCACGGAGTACTGGTACTGTGCCTCGCCGAACAGTATCCAGCACAAAACCCGGCCAAGGGTACCTGCTCGTTGAGCTCGTCCTGGGTGGGTCGCCGCCGTCTTTCCTCTTTCCCCTCCTCGCCTCGCGCGCCTACGTTGTACTTGTACACCAAGGTACCGGCCAGTTCTGGCCGCGAATAGTTCCGTCCGTTGTTTGCACTTTTCGTCCCCAGAGCTCGCTGCTTCACTGCTGTCGACGGTTCACGAGCGCAGTTCGCCGGCATTCACCAGCACCCAGCGTCCACCGCAGGGCCAGCAGACACCCCGAGTCAGCGCCTCAGCAGAAGGGCGCGGAGGTGCTGACGTCGAGCGCCCTACCCAAGGTTCTTCGCGGAGCTCCAGCCGTACAGAGAGCGCAACTGCCCACGGCTGGGGTCGGACCTCCACCAACCAACACCACCGCTCGACGCCAATTGGCGCAGCCCTCCCCCAGCCCGTCACTGTCATCGCGCCTCGAGGTGCTTGGCCCTCGCTCTTCACTACCACTGCAACCTCCATCTACCACCCTCTCGCTGTCCGTCCGCTGCGTCGTCGACCGAGCACCACGGCGCCCGCGACTCCGGCTCCCACCCGCAGCTGCCGCTACTCCGACGACGAGCTTGCTTCTCACCCATCTCTCCTCGCCATCCGCCATTTGGACCAGCTCCTCTTGCTCCGTAGTCCCGCTCTACCACGACCTCACGTCCTAAAGCTTCTCACCACCGACCGTTTCGGCTGCGAGGCCTATCCACGGTGCCGGCGCGCATTGCCGCAAGCTCGGGAGTGCCCCCATCGACTTGCCGCCGAAGCGCTGTCGTCGCCTACACGGCCGCGACTCTACCCTTCCTCACGCCCATGCGTCTGTAGCCCCGGTTTCAATCGCGCAACCTGGTGGCATTGACCGCTTCGCCGGCCGACCGGACTTGTTCCTTGTCGGGTATTCCGGCGTGCATCAGTCGAACCCACCTGCTCCTTCACCATGGGCGGGTGCATGAGCTCCAACACCGAGGAGGCGGAGCAGAAGAAGAAGAGTCAGGCCATCGACAAGGTACTCGAAGAGGATTCCAAGAGATTACGAAAAGAATGCAAGATACTACTGCTAGGTATGAAGACAAACCGGTGTCGCGATTTATCCCGTTTCTAACGCGATTCCACAGGCTCCGGAGAGAGCGGCAAGTCGACAATTGTCAAGCAGATGAAGATCATCCACTTGAAAGGGTACTCCGAAGATGAGCTGTACAACTACAGGCCCACCGTCTTCAAGAACTTGGTCGAATGCGCCAAGGCTGTCATCACCGCCATGCAGCAATTCGACATCGAGCCGCAAGTCGACGAGAACAAGCGCCACGCCGAGTTTCTGATGGACTACCAAGCCGAGTCTGGTCCGCAAGCGCACATTGATGCCCAGGTGGGCATCGCCGTGCAGTCACTGTGGTCCGATCCGGCCAAGGATCAGTTGATGGAGCACCAAACCGAGTTTTACCTCATGGACTCGGCTGAATAGTGAGTTGCTCCAGCGTCGGTCATTCGAGTGTCCGCTGACGAGGGCTGCGATACAGCTTCTTCCAGGAGGTGATGCGCATCGTTGCGCCAGATTACCTGCCCAACGAGATGGACGTGCTGCGAGCACGAACAAAGACCACCGGCATCTACGAGACACGGTTCCAGATGGGACAACTGAGCATACAGTGAGTCGGGCTCGGCCAGTTGATGTAGTGTCTTCACTCTATGGCATCTAACAAGCTCCAGCATGTTCGATGTTGGTGGGCAAAGAAGTGAAAGGAAAAAGTGGATTCATTGTTTCGAGAACGTGACGTCAATCATCTTTTGCGTCGCGCTTAGCGAATATGATCAAGTCCTGCTCGAAGAGAGCAGTCAGGTGAGTTCGGGGCAGCCTACGAACGACGATGAGCGAAACCTAACTTGGGCGAATAGAATCGGATGATGGAGAGCCTATTACTCTTCGACTCGGTGGTCAACTCCCGATGGTTCATGAGAACTAGCATAATTCTCTTTCTCAATAAGGTGGACATCTTCAAGCAGAAGCTCACCCGATCGCCCCTGGGCAACTACTTTCCAGACTACTCCGGTGGCAACGATGTCAACAAAGCAGCAAAGTATCTGTTATGGCGGTTTAACCAAGTCAACAGGGCACATCTGAACCTATACCCACAGTAAGTGCGGCCCTTCAGGCCGGGAATGCGATGGCGAAAATATTGACCTCTTTTCAGCCTGACCCAAGCCACGGACACGTCGAACATTCGGCTAGTTTTCGCTGCTGTTAAGGAAACCATCTTGAACAACGCGCTGAAGGATTCGGGCATTCTCTGATAACCCTGTCTCTGGCTGCTCGCGCCATTTTGTTCACTTTCTCTTTCACGACCTGGCCAGTAATGGGCGGCAAACTACTCTAATTCGCCACCAACCGAAGCCTCCAAAACCGGCTTCTCGGCTAGGCGCCTTCTCGACCAGCCGGCGTGCGCCTGCTCCTCGACGAATTCAGTCAGCAGTTCGAGTGTGATGCGTACGATGTGTCCAGCGCTTCTGCGGTCGGGCAGAGGACAAACGTGACGTCGCATCCTCAGGAGGCCTGGATGATTCTGAGCTCGGCGGACGGCACCGGATTGAATTGAATGACGATACGGTTGATATGAATACTCGGAGGTGAGGCGAAGGAGGTTTGGATACTACTGAGAAATGGGACGCAAGACTGCGATCCTTGTATTGCGGCCGCCGTCAACGGCCGTCCAACTGAGGTGGTCTGGATGCTTTTGGCAAAGTCGAGCATGCAGGGTGCCGGGCCCAGAGTCGACTTGCTCAGGCGGGGGCATGTACAGGTGGCTCGAGGCGAGATGGGACGCTTCTTAGAACATGCTAAATACCATGTTGGACGCAGAGTTGCCCAGCGAATAAGAGCAAACGCCTCGGTTAAGGGTGGAAAGAAGGTGGCGCTTTCGCAATCCCAAGACTACCGTGCGACGGTTCACAACGACGGCACTTTGGGTTGCTGCAAGCAGTGAGCAGGCCGAGCTCAGTGGTCAGGGCACGGAGCGCCAGCGGACGGAGGCTTGGGGAAGCATCAAGGCCCAGTCCCGACCAAACTCGCTTCGCTGGCGGCGGAGGCGGCAAACAAGATGTACTCGTGCTCAGCTATGTACCTTAGGTATTAGATGCTCCCCGCATTCAGCTTGTTGGGCGGAGCTATTTCTTTCGGAGGTACGAAGTACAGCGTGAGCCTCATGGAACGTCCGGTCTGGGTCGGGCATCCCTATCGGCTGCGGAGGAGCTGCCCCAGTACGTACTCATGCAAAGATAAGGCATCCAACGATTTATACTCGGTCATGGCCGTTCGTTTTTTTATTTACCCGGATAGCCCCTAAAGGTGGTAGACAAACCGCGTCGTAATTCAGCACAGAATCAAGACTGGGCGAAGACGAGGCCAGGTGAGATCAGGTGAGGGAGGGGAAGAGACGGGCGATCCATGACGCTATCCTGCTTGGCCCGACCCGCGGGGAAGCCCGATGCAGCCCCGTCACGCCAGCGTTGCGAAACGGCCAGGAGGGCCATCAGGAGGGAGGGAGGGAGGTGGGCGAAGTGCTAGCCAGGTCCAACTGGACGGGACGACGGCCGAGTAACACCACATGGATGCGATCCGCCCCCTCCTCCTTCGCCGTCACTCTTAAATACTCGCCTGGTGCCCCTCCCCCTCCCTTCTTTTCCTTCATCTGTACGGACGGATTCTTGTCCCACCATCGCCTCGTCTTGCAATTGTCAGCGGTAAGCTGTGGTCTGCTGCTGCTTTGAGCCCCAACATAAGCCTCGTTCCCGGCGCTGCCATCACCCCGCTTCAACCCCACCATAGCTCCTGGGACTAAAGGCCCAGAGGCTACTCGTACGAGCCCCGAGGACGTGCCCCTTACGCCTCGACGGATTCCCCGGAGAGCAATTGAATCCGAGGTGCTTCGCGCAAGACTCTCTTTCTTCTCCCTTGCCTCCAACCGCTGAGTGCTGCCAAAAAGCGCGACCATGACGACGGAACAGCCGACGCGATTGCCCACCCGGGAGCGCCGGCCTTCGACGGGAGCTCCAATTGTAGACATCCAGGGTGCTGTGGGTCCGGCGGGCATCTCGCGACCCAAGCACAAGCGGACCTTCACTGGCTTTGGAGCTGGGGAGATCAAGAGCGTCGAAGGTGCGTTGTCCGCTCGCTGTCTGATGAAGCTCGCCGGTGCCGTCTGCGAGCGCCGTGTGGCAATGGCCTCGCCGGTTGAAGCCCCCTCGCAGTGACGTGCGCTGATCACCGCCGCAGCCTCCGTCCCCGAGCCGCAGCGCGAGGCGTGGAAGAGGAACCAGGTAAAGAGCTTCACGGACGAGGCTGGTTTTGAGAAGGAGGTTGTCCGCCATGTCGAGACCACGCTGGCTCGCAGCATGTTCAACTGTGATGAGTCGGCCGCCTACTCGGCCACCAGTCTGGCCTTCCGCGACCGTCTCATCACCGATTGGAATAAGACCCAGCAGCGCCAGACGTTCCGGGACACCAAGCGTGTCTACTACCTCAGCTTGGAGTTCCTGATGGGGCGCGCTCTGGACAATGCCATGCTCAACGTCGGGCTCAAGGACGCGGCCAAGAGTAGGCACCGCCCGTGACGCCCCGAACGTCTGACGAATATCGCGCTGACACCCGGTGCTAGGTGGGCTGGCAGAACTTGGCTTCAGGATCGAGGACATCATCTCCCAGGAGCACGACGCCGCGCTCGGAAACGGTGGCCTGGGCCGCCTGGCCGCCTGCTTCCTCGACAGTCTGGCCTCCCTCAACTACCCTGCCTGGGGCTACGGTCTTCGATACAGATACGGCATCTTCAAGCAGGAGATTATTGACGGATACCAGGTCGAGGTTCCAGACTACTGGTTGGACTTCAACCCTTGGGAGTTTCCCCGTCACGACGTGACCGTCGATGTGAGAGAGCTTCGTGCCTGGGCCCCTGGCGCGGATCTTGGGGTGGCTGACCCGTCGTGACAGATTCAATTCTTCGGTCATGTCAACAAGAAAACCAACGCCGATGGCAAGACTGTGTCGATTTGGGAAGGAGGCGAGACTGTGGTAGCCGTGGCCTACGACGTCCCCATCCCCGGCTACGACACCCCGACCACCAACAACCTTCGCTTGTGGTCCAGCAAAGCCTCGGGCGGCGAGTTCGACTTCCAGAAGTTCAACAACGGCGACTACGAGAGTTCCGTTGCCGACCAGCAGCGTGCCGAGACCATCAGCGCCGTGCTGTACCCCAATGACAACCTGGAGCGAGGCAAGGAGCTGCGCCTGAAGCAGCAGTACTTCTGGGTAGCGGCGTCGCTTTACGACATTGTGCGCCGCTTCAAGAAGTCGAAGCGCCCCTGGACGGAGTTCCCCGACCAGGTCGCCATCCAGCTCAACGACACGCACCCGACGCTGGCCATTGTCGAGCTGCAGCGCATCCTCGTGGACATTGAGGGGCTCGAATGGGACCTCGCTTGGGACATTGTTACCAACACGGTGAGCTCTACCTCTGTCGCTGGAGCCTGCGCGCCTTTGCTGACGACTGTGCAAGTTTGGCTACACTAACCACACCGTGCTTCCGGAGGCTCTGGAGAAGTGGCCCGTAGGGCTGATGCAGCATCTCCTCCCGCGACACCTGCAGATCATCTACGACATCAACCTCTACTTCCTCCAGACGGTGGAGAAGGCTTTCCCCGAGGACAGAGACATGCTCCGACGAGTGTCCATCATCGAAGAGGGGCAGCCGAAGATGGTGCGCATGGCATACCTGGCCATTGTCGGATCGCACAAGGTCAACGGCGTGGCTGAGCTGCACTCGGACCTGATCAAGACCACCATCTTCAAGGATTTTGTGGAAATATACGGCCCAGACAAGTTCACCAACGTCACCAACGGCATCACGCCGAGGCGTTGGCTGCACCAGGCCAACCCGCGCCTCTCGGAGCTGATCGCGTCCAAGTGCGGCGGCAACAACTTCCTCAAGGACTTGACCTTTCTCAACCGGCTCGAGCAGTATGCCAACGACCCGGCGTTCCGACGCGAGTGGGCGGAGATCAAGTACGCCAACAAGGTGCGCCTGGCCAAGCACATCAAGACGACGACGGGCGTCACCGTCAACCCTGCGGCGCTCTTCGACGTCCAGGTGAAGCGCATTCACGAGTACAAGAGACAGCAGCTCAACATTTTCGGCGTCATCCACCGATACCTGTCTCTCAAGGCCATGAGCGCTGAGGAGAGGAAGAAGCAGCTCCCACGGGTCTCCATCTTTGGAGGCAAGGCGGCTCCGGGCTACTGGATGGCCAAGCAGATCATCCACCTCATCAACGCCGTAGGGTCCGTGGTCAACAATGACGAAGACATTGGCGACCTGCTCAAGGTCATCTTCCTAGAGGACTACAACGTCAGCAAGGCCGAGATGATTTGCCCTGCGTCGGACATTAGCGAGCACATTTCCACGGCGGGAACTGAGTGAGTCCACAGAGCTATACACGTGGCGCGCAGACGTGGTGCTGACAGATTGACTCAGGGCCTCGGGAACCAGCAACATGAAGTTTGTCCTCAATGGCGGCCTCATCATCGGCACCTGTGACGGCGCAAACGTAAGTCACCTGCTCTCAGAAACATCTCACCCTTCGTGCCTCATCTGACGTGGTCCAGATTGAAATCACCCGCGAGATCGGAGAGAACAACATCTTCTTGTTCGGCAACCTCGCGGAGGAGGTCGAGGACCTCCGCCACGCGCACACATACGGGTCCCACACCATCGACGCCGACCTGGACAAGGTGTTCAACGAGATCGAGAAGGGCACCTTTGGGTCGGTGCACGACTTCAGCGCCATGATCGCGGCGGTGCGGCAGCACGGCGACTACTACCTGGTGTCGGACGACTTCCACAGCTACATCGAGACGCAGGAGCTGGTGGACGAGGCGTACCGGAAGCAGGACGAGTGGGTGGCCAAGTGCATCGTGTCGGTGGCGCGCATGGGATTCTTCAGCAGCGACCGGTGCATCAGCGAGTACGCCGAGGGCATCTGGAACGTGGAGCCGCTGGTTGTGCAGGAGGAATAGACACAAGCACTGCCAGCGGGAGGATCGACAGGTCACAGCGAGTGCTAAATCGGGATCGATATTCTTTGCAGGAAGCTTTGGGTCTGAGTAAGCCACCCAGCGCCTCTCCCGGATCAACGATTATGTGTGAAGCACCCGTACTCCGTGCTGTGTTTAATTTGCAACGGGAAGGGCGTCTCTCTCTCATTCTGTTCGTGTGTCTGTGTGTCTGCCTCTCCCTCTCTCGAGCAAGTATTTTCCTGCAATATCTTCCGAGGCTGGGCCTCCCAATGGCGAAACTCGACCAGCTCCTACGAGTTTCGTGATGGCCTCAGTAGGGCTAAGCCGGTGGGTGGCATATTATGGAAAGGTGTCTCGGCCGTGCATGCATGACCAACTAATAATAATACGTAGCAAAGGCGGAAAACGAAGGCAAAGGAGCGGCCCCCCCTTCCAATCCACCAAGCAAGTAAAAGGGCCGCAGGAATCGGGTGGACAGCTCGTGTCGAGTCGGTATTTTCGGCTGGACTTGGCCAAGTGCGGAGAATATCCTCCTAGAGGCCCGTCAGGATCGGTGGGAGAGACCGATCCACCACTGCGTCGTCGATGGTCACGGCAGAGGGGCCTGCGAGGGCCGGTTTGCGCGGCGGGCCGCGGGTCTAACGGACTGGGCGTACCAGTTGGACCTGCGGACGCGGACAGAGTGACCTCCGGGGCGCTAAGGAACGGTGAGGTGGGCGCCGGGCGTTGGGCCAGGAGCCAGGCACCAAAGGGGACTGCGGGACGTGGCGCACAAGGCACGGGCGAATCAGAATCCCATGCGGCCGGCATCAGCATCTCGCATAGATTTCCGCGGGCGACAACAGGCGGAAGAGCTCGAGGCTGGACGCGGGCGTGTTGCATGCGGGATGCGAGAGATGCGCCTCATCCACGAGCTGCAGTCCGGAGGAGGGGGCAGGCAGACGGACGCTGGGAGTGGAATACACCGATGGCGGGGGAGGGTCGCCCTGCACCGAGCTGTGCCATGCGCCGGGCTAGGGGGGGAGGGCATGGGTTGCGGCGGCATGGACGGCATCCGTCGCGGTGAAATCGGCGTCTGTGGGCGCGCTGATACCAGCCTCATACTCGTTACGGGCAGCACGATGCAGTTTCGAGCGGAGGCTGCGCTCGTGAGGGACCGCCGGCGCAACGCGGCAGGGCCCTGATGGAGGGACGGGATGGCGCGCGTCTTATTGCTGCTGCTAGCATCCTCATAGCCGTCAGCCATGGCCACGCGCGCCGCGCACGACGTCATCGGCGGCTTTGCAAACGGCCAGGGTCACGAACCAGCCAAACAGACGCCATCGTTGCCCTCGGCCAGCTGGCGACCAGTGACCCGGCTAGCGCTTGATTGGGGCACCTGGGCCCCGTCTGGCGCCGTGGGACGGGCCCGGCAGCATGGGTCTCGCCATTCCAGGGCAACTAGTCCGACATGCCCGTTTGAGCGCGAGACGGACAGAGAGACGGACGCAGCAGAGGGCGGCGAAGGGAAGAGAAGAGAGGAGAAAGGAGAGGGCGAGAAGGAGACATTGGCCGAACAACCAGGCGCGGACCCTGTTTTGGACAAGCAGATAATATCCAAGCCCCGCCAGCGGGAATCCCTACACCGATAGTCCGTATCGTACAACTGCATGGCATTTCTTTCGCCCTCATCCCCCTCGTCCTCGCCGCGTCCTGCTCCTCCTCCTCTTCTCCCCCCTCCTCCTCTGCCCTTCATACCCTCTATACTCGTCCGTCGAGACAGCTGCCTGCCTCTTCATCGTCTTGAGACCCCCTAGACTCCCTCCCATCAACACGAGGTATGTAGCGGCGGACGACGACAAGTCTACGCCTCGGCTGAATCTCGATCGATCGCGCTCACGCGGCCCTAGCAGGACCCATACAAATCCTATACTCGTGCCTGACCTCGCAGCTCAGCCCGACCGCTCAAGCCAGCAACAGGTTGCCTATCTGTTCTCTCGGCCTCCCCTTTCTCTCTCACACTCACCCTCTGCTTGCCCGCGAAGCCGAGCCGCAAAGTGCCAAGCAGACGCCCGCTCCTGTCGACCGCCTCTTCAGCCCAGGCCGGAACTACGGCAGCTTCTCAGCGAGTCTTGCACCGCCAAGTCGACCGACCCGCCATTGGCCTCGGCGACTACTCTTCAGCGAGGTACGCACCAAGGAATCCGGCAAGCCCAGCCCTCAGACATCGCATCGCGAGCGGCAAGTGTCTGCTCTGCGGCGGAACAGAAGAGACGGTATGTGCGTACTCCGTACATGCCTGGACAGCCAGCCCCGCCATCGCGGCAGCCTCCGTTTCTGCTTGGGCGAGGGGGGTTGCTGCAGCTCCCGGCAGCCATGCGCATTGGCGAACCGAGCTCGCTCGGGTTGCGGGCTTGCCTGCGGCCGAGCCGGGACCGCCTGCCAAACGTCATGCGACGAGGCAGGCCTCTGGCCCGGGGTTGCTGGCCTGAATGCCATGCCACGGCATGCAGCGATGCGTGCTGGACGGCCGCCTGGTGTTGGCGGGTGGGCCGACGGTCGGCGGTGGTGTCACTGTGGCTGTCCCCCCACCGCTGCGCTGCGTGCCCCTCCAGCCAGGAGCCCGGCGGTCCTTCAGGGCACCGCTGCCACTGGACAGGGCTGGGGCCCAGCCCGCAGGCCAACAGGGCTTCCTCGCCGTTCCCCCAACTCCCCTTCCATGTTTCCCATGCCGGATGACGACACTGCGCCGTGAGGATTGAGCGCCTGCTGACATCTGCCAGCTAGCCTGCCCGTCTGCGCTTCACCTGGGCTCGTTTCTTGGCCCGCAGCCGTTGCACCGCAGCGCCGTATCGCCTCGCCGCCCCCCGCGCCCCGAACGCGACAGGTACCGCCTCTGCACCAGCGCTACCCTCAACCAGGAGCCACCGCCGCCTCCATCAGCAGCCGAACCCACCGGCGAGGCTAACGACAGAGTCCCGTCGACGCCCACGTCGAGCTTTTCCCTCTACTACCTAATTTCCTCCCCATCAACTCAACCCGTCCGTCCGCACAGGCACGACGAGCATCGGCATCGGCATTCATTCCAGCACCCCAGGCGACTGACTGATCACGAGTCGCTCGCTCGCTCACGCCTCGCCTCGCCTCACCTCGCCCCGCCCCGCCGCCGCTGCTGGTGCACAGTCAGTCGACCCCGCCATCGGCCCTCGACCTGCGACAAGTGACAAGCCAGTGGAACGCTCCCTCATCCCGGCGGGCCCCCCCTTCACATCTTCTTGTCTTCTTCGCTGCTGCTGCTCCTCCTGCATCCCTAGTCGTCACCACGACGCGACAGCATCGCGCACCGCAGCCATGGCCGAATTCGTGCGCGCCCAGATCTTTGGCACGACGTTTGAGATCACGTCGAGGTGAGTCTCCCGCACCGTCGCTGCGCCCATTATGCCGCACCGCCCGCCGCTGACCGCCGTCTGGCCAGATACTCGGATCTCCAGCCCGTCGGCATGGGAGCCTTTGGTCTCGTCTGGTACGTTCCGTTCCCCATGTGTGTTCGCGAGCGAGAGCCCAATGCTGATCTGTGTCGCCCTGCCTCAGCTCCGCCCGAGACCAGCTCACCAACCAGAATGTCGCTGTCAAGAAGATCATGAAGCCCTTCAGCACGCCTGTCCTCGCCAAGCGCACATACCGAGAGCTGAAGCTGCTCAAGCATCTACGACACGAAAATGTTTGTCCCCGATCCGCAACTCCACGACTTCGCGCAGCGCATTGGATTGGATGCTGACGCCGGCTCTCCAGGTCATCTCCCTCAGCGACATCTTCATCTCTCCCCTCGAAGATATGTATGTCGCGCCCGCAAATCCGGGGGGAAGCACTTTACTGACCGAGCCCCCCGCAGCTATTTCGTCACAGAGCTCCTCGGAACCGATCTGCATCGGTTACTGACCTCGCGACCTCTTGAGAAGCAGTTTATCCAGTACTTCCTTTATCAGATTATGGTACGTATGCCTCAGCAAACCCCGCAACGTCCTCCACCCGTCGCCCAACCCGCGCGCAGCCCGTGCATGCACGCTGACGCACATCCCCCGCAGCGCGGCCTGAAATACGTACACTCGGCCGGAGTCGTCCACCGTGACCTCAAGCCCAGCAACATCCTTGTCAACGAGAACTGCGATCTAAAGATTTGCGACTTTGGCCTCGCCCGAATCCAAGACCCCCAGATGACGGGCTACGTCTCGACGCGATACTACCGAGCCCCGGAGATCATGCTCACGTGGCAGAAGTACGATGTCGAGGTGGACATTTGGAGCGCCGGCTGCATCTTCGCCGAGATGCTCGAGGGCAAGCCGCTCTTCCCTGGCAAGGACCATGTGAACCAGTTTTCCATCATCACCGAATTGCTTGGCACTCCCCCGGATGACGTTATCAACACCATTGCGAGCGAGAACGTGCGTTCCCCCTCTCCCTCTTGCGTACAATGCAAGATGCGACTCTTCTCACGGCTGGCGCTGACACTCGTTTTAGACGCTGCGATTCGTCAAGTCTCTGCCAAAGCGCGAGCGACTGCCTCTTAAGGATAAGTTCAAGAACGCCGACGCAGCGGGTGAGTCGAGGACCTCAGTTGGGTGCCACTTTGACGAACCGAAACTGACGGGAGCCCTGCAGCCATTGACTTGTTGGAGCGCATGCTGGTTTTCGACCCTAAGAAGCGGATAACAGCCACCGAGGCTCTCGCCCACGAATATCTCGCCCCTTACCACGACCCCAGCGACGAGCCCGTCGCCGACGAGAAGTTCGATTGGAGCTTCAATGACGCCGACCTGCCCGTCGACACGTGGAAAATCATGATGTAAGTAGGCCGACGCCGCGAGCACGCGATTGCTGCTGACCGGGCGGGATGCGCAGGTACTCCGAGATCCTCGAATACCACAACGTCGACTCCAACCCGCAGACCATGGAGGACCAGCAATTTAATGGGCAATAGAAGTGTAGAGGCGGAGCCGAGCGGAGGAGCGCAACCGCGCGCATATTGGATAGGCTTAGATGTGGGAGACAAATGAGTCGATGCATGCACTGCGCCCTACGATACCACCATCGCAACAGAGACGGGACCGACGGCCTGCCCAGGTCCCGGAAGCACGCAAACACGCGCTGATGTTGTCATTCATACAGAGTTACGGCGTTGGGGAGACTTGCCGGAGAGGAAATGCTCAATTGTCTTTGTTTTTTTTTGTGTACAGGTTTTTGCAGGTTGTAGCGCGAGCACAACATATACGAGGGTGGCCTCGGAGGTGTCCTGCCTTGTTGTGTCTCCGCCGTGTCCACCAGACTGTTGCTTGGTGCTGTCGTGACGACTCTCCAGCATGCCGTGACGGCACGACAGGGGCGTCTACGGAGTAGATGGGAGCAGGATCACACATCAGACAGCCGTCACAAGGGGCCCGCGGAAGTCGAGTGGCCGCCACAGGCTTCTCACGTCACTCGTAGCCATCGAACCGCTCGGCTCAGTCTCACGGCTCCCGGCCTAGGTGGGCGGGCAACGGCGTCTATTATTTCTTTTACTAGCATCTCTCTGACCACCGCAATAATTTGGAATCTACGTGAACAATTTTTGCTATAGTTTTCTCCTCAGCCGCGACTTTCCTGCCATTCTTTGACCGTCTATCGATGCAGCGTTTTATGCAATCTTTACCTTAACTCTTTCTCGAGCGGCGGCCTCAAACGTGTCGCCGCTATTATTTGAATGGGATACACACTGTATGCGCAAGTGCGCATACAGATTTTATGCAAAGTCGAAACGGCACATTCGCAGTTGCCGTGTTTATGGTGCGACCATGCTACTTCTCTTCGAGTAGCTTGTGAAGTTCGTCCTCTTCGCCGCTGTGGCAAACCATGTCGTAGAAGACGCCCTTGGCATCGTAAAGCTCCTTGGGCGAGGCATGCCTGGAAAAGTGAGAGATCCCATGTTAGTGTCTCTCTCTGTACAACTGACTCTTTCGTGGATAGGGAAAGGGGATGCGTACTCTACAACGCGGCCGGCGCTCATGACGACGACGCTGTCATAGTCGATAATGGTTCGCAGTCGATGTGCAATGGTGACAAGGGTTCCCCCATTGCCCGAGGCCTCGAGCTCGTTGCGGAGCACCTGCTGAATGCCGCGATCCGTCTCGTAGTCCATGCTGGCGGTTGCCTCATCGAGGAGCATCAACTTGCTCTTGCGGACGAGTGCCCGGCACAGAGACAGGACCTGACGCTGGCCGTGAGAGAAGTTCTCACCGCGGGCATCTACTTCGGTCGACAGTTTGATTGCCCCGGCCCGGCCCTGTGCAGGAGGTGTGTCTGCCGAGTCGTCCTCTCCTGCGCTATCAACCTCCGTCACGTCGCCCGAGAAGGACGCAATGCCCTTGCAGTTCTCGAGGGCTGCCTCAAGCTTCTCGCGGGGAACGAGTCCGGTGGGGTCCAGGTTGGACTCGACTGATCCGCTAAATAGAACGGCTTCCTGCGGAATAATAGTCAGGCTCTCACGGAGTCTCCGCCGCGGAATCTTCGTGATGTCAACGCCATCAAAGAAGATCTGACCCGAGGTGATGTCGGTGAAGCGCAAGAGAGATAGAACCATCTGCACGGTGTTAGAAAACAGGAATACATGTCAGGGGATACCTGGCTGCCAGGCTTACCGTGCTCTTGCCCGACCCCGTCCTACCCACGATTGCGACGCGCTCCCCCGCCTTGAATTTCAGGTTGACATCTTTGAGAATGTCCGGCCCGTCCGTCTCGTATCGAATGGTCACGTTGCGGAACTCGATTTCGCCGGTACGAGGCCAATTCTTGGGTATGACTTTGGTCTCGTCGTCCACGTATTCGCCCTCGCCTTCATCCGGATATGGCTCATCGTCCTTGTCCTCGGGCTCCAGCTTGACATATTCCTTCACTCGGTGGAACTAGCAATGGAGTCAATGCTGCAAACATGCCATGCCGTTCGTGGGAACCGAAAACTTACACTCTGCATCTCCACCTCCAGTTCGTTCATGGTCCGCACAAAAAAGAGGATCGTTGAACTTAGATCATTGGCATTTGTCAATGAGAAGCCGACCAAGCCGGCTCCCACGACTCCGACCTTGGACACGGCGATGATCCCGGCCAAAAGGGCCACCAAGGCAGTTACAAAGTCGATCCGCACAGATACCCACCTATTGCAGTTGTAGTTTGTCTCGGATGCAGCGGACCAGACCCGGAGCTTGTTTGCCAGTTCGATGCCGAAGGATTGTGCCATGTCTTTTCTCGCGCGGATGACGTGAAGCCCAGCAAGCGTATCAGCAAATTGAGAAAAGACAGGCGACTGTGCGGAAGAGGTTAGTCTCTTGATAACCACCGCTGTGCGGGTATACATCTCGCCGATGGCGACCCCCACGAAGCAGGTGACGATGCCTGGGAGCAGGAAAACCGGCATGATTGCGCTCACGGCACTGATGCGGAAGAAAAGCACCATGAAGGTATCAATGGCCATGCGAAGCATGGGGGTGAGTGAGCCATCGATGGACGCCATGTCCCCAGAAAATCTGTTGGTGATGCGTCCAATTGGAATCGTCTTGAACCATGATAGAGGAACACGCATAATGGCTCGGATGAAGTCGTTGTGGAGTCGCCTGGCAGCGCGCCAGGTACCCCATTCGAACAGAACAACGACAAGTCCGTACGCGATAAGCTCCGAGAACGTGAACAACGCGAATATCCCCATGTAAAAGGGGATGTCGACGTGCGCCTTTTTGTTGTAAGCCTCGACCCAGATCGACAGCCAGAAGCTAGCGGAGAAGTAAAAGACGTTGGCGAGCAAGAGGCCGCCAAGACAGGATATCGCAAATAAGGGATGCCCAAAGTATCCCATGTATTTGAACACTACACGTCGTCAGCCTCCACCTCAATGGGCACAGAGAAAGATTTCACTTACTGGCTAGACGGCCCGCCTTGCTTGTTGCCTTCATCTCTTGGTCAACGATATCTTTGACGGGAACGTCCTGGACAACTTTTGTGGTATCGTTCAATGCGTCCCCGTTCGCCTGGATTTCCGGTTCAGGTGGCGTCTCCGTTTCCGTTTCCGTTTCATCGTCATCATCGCCTCCAAGGACCTGTGCGATCTTTATCGGTCTGCGAACGACACCAATGTTCGGTTCCACGCTCTTGATTTGGCCCTTGTCGAGCAGGATTGCCAGGTCCGCCTGGGACGAGATCCATGGGATTTGAGTAACCAGAATAATGGTTCGTCCTCGCAGAAGATCGCTGCAGAAGCAGTGTTTCCACACTCCAGCCGACGTTTTGGCATCCAGGGCCGCAAAAATATCATCCAAAAGCACCAAGGGGGCTTTTGAGTACAGGGCTCTGGCCAAGGCAACACGAGCCTTCTGTCCACCAGACAAGGAGGTTCCATTCTCGCCGACGACAGTCTGGTCACCCTCTGGCAACTCCCGTAGATCCTCATGGAGGCAGCAGGCCGTCAATACTCGATCGTATCGGACCTTCTCCATGGGGCTTCCAAACAGAATGTTGTCACGAATGGTTTCGTTTTGGAGCCATGATGACTGGGAGGCAAACGCGATGTCGGCCGGCGCCGTAACGCTGCCAGCTTCCAGGTATGTCTCTCCCAAGATGGCGAGCAAGAGAGTGGATTTGCCGCTGCCACTCTGGCCGGTGACAACGTTGAGACCTCCCTCAATGAAATCGAGATTGATATCTTCGAGACGGAAGGTAGCCTTCTTGCTTCGACGGAAACAACCGGCAGCAATGCGCAAAGGACCGACTGGGTATTTGACGACTGGAACTGTGCTCTCAAAATACTTGTCCAGTCGACCAAACGCAACAAGGGCGCCAGCGAAACTTCGGGAAAATGCACTAGCCATCATAATGTTCCTGCGAATGTTCTTGACGAGATAGACAGTCGTAAAAGCGGTCGAGGCCTCGAGGGGCTTCTTGTCTACTCCGACGTGGATGCCAAACATGACCAACAGAGCAAGATACGGAAAAATCTGCGAGACTTCGTTGATGATTGCCTGTAGAACCGCGACTCCCCACAGTCCCTTTTGCTCGGCGGCTCGTGCGGCGACAATCTTGTCAGTTATGGGACTTTCCCATGCGAAGTACTTGATGGCCCGAATAGATGCCAGATATTCGGTCACGAGGGATATCCGAGCATCCTGGGCTTTCCTCACACGCTTCTGGGTGCTGTACATCAACTTTCCGAGCCAGACAGAAATTGGCGTTGCGAGGACCAAGATAGCGGTCCCGACGAGGGATGCCCAGCCAAGTATCCTGTAGAGACCAATGAGGGACACGATAGTTCCAGATGGAACTCCAAACAAAAGAATTATCATGTCGCGGGCTCGGAAGATGGCATCTACGTCCGCGGCCATGAGATTGGCTAGTCGGCCGGCCGAAGTGGACTTCTGCGTCTTGTCACCATCTTTCTCAGATTTTGGTTTCTCGCTGTTGGCCTCGAAAGGATCCTCTTCCAATTCCATAGACTCCAGGGCTCTGTGATAGAGCTCCTGAGTCATGGCTGACTTGATGCGAACAATCAACCTGGTCGAGGTAAAGATGTACTGTTGAAACAGGACGGAGCGGGATACCGGACCGACAAACATGAGGAGCAGCCAGAGCCAAGGCCTGTAGATGGCATCGCCGGGAGTGTCCAGGTATGCAAGGAGGTTGAACATGGCGAAGGGCGCGACATTCTCGACAATGTACCCCGTGCTAACCCAGAACGCCATGAGGAGCAACTCGACCCTCTGGAATCGCAGAGTTGTCCAGAAGGTCGTCTTTGATATGGACCGGGCGGTTTGGACCTTGCGTAAAAGATATAGCGGTTCATCGTACCAGGCTAATCTCGGGATACCGGATATGTCGAGTTTCCCTCTGGTCCCTTTCCAAATGATGTGAGTAAGCCACTCGTAGGTGCAGTAGTAGTTGATCCAGCTGCACGTCTCTTCCGGGGCCGGTTCCTTGGGTACCTCGAAGCCCGGAATATCGTAGCTAAGCTGGGGCGGGGCCCATTCCCTCGGCGTGAACATGGCGACGATTGTGGCGACCGCCAGCGCAGCTGCACCGCCTATTACAGTTGCATCTTTGGCGCAATGCCTGTCGATTTGGATGCAAGGGAGAAACTGAGAGGCGACAAGTATTGCGAGCATGGCCGCGCCGACTAGATTGACCTGGTGCAGTGCCACATGGCGCCATTGGAGGTCGTTGATGAGCCGGGTCAGGCCCAGGACGAAGACATAAGCGAGCAGCACGATGTTGATCCAGTGAGCGAGACCCTGCACGTAGGCGGTGGCAAGAAAGGCCAAGGCCGTGGCCCGGGATGCTTGAGAGAGCAATTCATATTGCCATCTTATCGCTGACGCCTTGGGCTTGAAACCAAGGCTTCCTCCTCGGCGTCGTACTAGACGGAAAGAAACCCAGGCAACGGAAGTGGCGAGGAGAATGGCCTGCAATGTGCCCGACTGGGCAAATCCTGAGAGGTGACGGATCCATGAGACCTCGGAAGCAGCATGACTGAGCCTGGGTCAAAGTTAGCCGGTATTGGAGGTCAAAATGCGTCACAGAATGCGGAACGCAAGATCGAGAAACCGCAACGGGGAGCGTACCCGTGGAAAAGCGATTGCGGAGGCTCGTCTGCCTCCGTCAACACCCTGCTCCTAAAGGGCGAGAACTCGTACGTGCCGAAACGATGGATCACAACATCCATGGCGATCCGATGGCGACCGGCTCGGCGAGGACAACGTCGAAGCCGTGAAGAAGAAAGAAAACAGACTTCCCTCGCCGCGGCGAGAAAATGAGCCTTGTACTTCGGCGCCGGTCCACGGCCGTTGGCGCACCGAATGTGTCGACGCCCCCCGCAAGCCCCCCGGATAGCGCCAATCGTCTCCGAAGGCGATCTAATTGTAGGTTCCCGCTTACAGTGCAGCTGCGGGTCGGCGATGTCAGCAACAGGCTGGTACCGACTACAGCACACGCCCTAGGGCGCAGTCACTGCCGTCCAGACAGCTGGATTTGGGTGAGCCAGGGACATCGCGGGGGGTCACGGGCCTCCTCGGGGGACTCCAGCGAGCCGTTGGAGCCAGTGGGGGCCCACCAGCCGGCTCGGACGGCATTCCGGAAGACGTCTTAGCGATGGGCTCGGCGTGACATATTCAATCCGTCGCGCCCGCACAGGACTCTTTGCAGGACAGACGGCAGGCGGGTCAAGCTGCCCACAAGGCACCAGTCAGGTTGTGGGAGGCAGAAACAAAGGCTGGGCCCAACGGTCCTGCTGCCTAAGCCCTGTTGTTGCCTGCGCCGGGGAGCAGCCCAAGCCATGCATGTTGACCCGGCAAACTCGGGATGGAGCTTCTGCGGCAGACGGCGATGCAGGGCTCGCAAGACAGACGTCCAGGCCACGGCCGGGCGACGGCAACCTCGTGAGGAGCTTGACTGACTCCGGCTTATCACGTCTCGCACCGTATTCGGGACGTAAGCCCATGCCGCATTAGCGGCCCATTACGCCGAAATCAGAGGCGGTTGGGTGTGGCAGTGTCGGGCGCTGTGGGGGATCGCTCGATGTGGAAGGTGGGCGTCGTCTTGCGGTCCGCATAGCGCGCTTCGAATAGAGCAACGCCGACGGTATCAGAGGTCTTCGCTCATGATCCAGTCTTAGTCTAGGCGAAGGGCGTGACTGATGATGAGATGGGTTGATGAAAGTGAAGAACGGAGGAAGAGAGCATCCATGGCGCAACTGCCTGGGTGGCGGTTGCCAGGGGATGAACGGAACCCACCTCCCGTCTACATCTGCAGCGGCGGGCCGTGCCTGCTAGTAGCGTCAAGTGGTTGCGAGAACGTCCTGAAGTCTCGGGTCAACACGGAGAGCAGCGCTACTGCGGCCGGCCGCAATCTTCGGAATATACTCGTACTCGTACACCTAGGTCAGGACGCAGAAACGCTAATAATAGAGTGCAGGGTCGTGCGCCGCCTGTGCATCCATCGAGGCGAGCGCCGCGGGACGTCGCGTCTTTCTGCAGAGAACCAGTGGCCCTTGCTCGCTTGAGTCTCAAGACACCACCAACAGAACATGTATCGGCCATTTGGTGACGTTCGTTGCACAGCTTGGATTCAAGTCTCGCACATCGCGAGGGCAATTCTGCCTGTTGCAATGGCTTCATGTTGATCGTCCTTGGTGACCGGCTCACCCCTGCCTGTCTACAGATACGCAATACTTTGTCAGAGCTATTACCTATCACACGATCAACACAGCACCTTTGAGCCTCGCCCGAAGCTGCAATCCCGCCCTTGAACTTGGAAAGCCCAGACCCAACAACGCGAAGCTTGATTGCTTTGTTGACTCTACCAGGGACCTGCATGTCTTGCGTAGTACGAGTATAACTACTCCGTACTCCGTAAAAAGTTGAATAAGTCTGGTGCTTCCCTTGCACTGCCTCGGGCGCAAGGCTGTCCCGGACTTGGGCGTATCGCCCACCGCTCGCGTGGCTGTTCGCCTGGCCAGGTCGATTGACTGGGGAAGTCAGGACGGCGTTATTGGCTCCTGAACGACCGAGTTGCACAACCAACAAAAAAATCTGTAAGAAGTAATTACTCGTACGGAGTCACGGGAGTGGGCGGCGACGACAAGGTTGTAGTTGGGCACATTCTGCAGCCGCCATTGGCGCCCTCGATCATGCAGGTCGCCCTGGAGGAACCAATTGCATCTCCGATGCGGAGGCCTATTTATGTATGTCTTTGCACGCAAATAACGTCCCGAGAAGCATGATTTGGTTTATTTCTTCTCTAGGTTGCTGCCAATTCTTTGTACGGAGTAGAGTTGCAGCGCATCCCCGAAGTCTTTTGAATCGTTGCGCCCGTTCGTGATGCAAAACCCTTCTTCTCGGTGCAAGTGTCCGCCTTTGGAAGTAAGAACATGGCACAATGGTAATTTGACAAAACGTGCGAATTGATGCAAATGGCTGAAGGCGGCCAGGCGATGAAAATGCTCGGATGTCGCAGTCACACGTCGCTGATTTCTCCATCGCGGCCGATGAGGAGTCTGTTTCCGTCGTGTAAGTGAGAATGGACCCAGAGCTGGGGCTACCGCTCACACTCGGCATAGATTTGCGAGAGCGATTGACATTCGGGAGTGTCTGAGGTGCCGCTTGGCCCTTTCCGAAGTACTGGCAATTCCGGACATTTGGTGGGAGACGGTCTGCCATCGGGCCAACGGCTATTTTGGATACGAGGAGGTTTCGGATTCTCGGGAACAGCTGGAAGGAGCTCGTGAGTTTTCGTCGTCTATCACTCCAGACTGTCGCGGTTGATGCTCACACCGAACGGCAGTCTCGTGGTGCCGCTTCAAGGTAAAGCATGCCAAGAAGCCCGAGGACAAAGAGGTGAAGGGAAGCGAGCTCACGCCCAAGCCGGCCGAAGGCAACAAGAAGGAGTATTACTGGCCTAAGTTGAACCTGTTCTCGCGATGGCACACATCACCACGCCACACCGTCGTCGTCATTTTCGACCCGCATACCTTGCGTGATGACCTTGACGGTGACACGTTGCGTGACAACTTTACTCGTTGGTTGACGGACGGCTTGCATGCAAAGGAGTTGCAAGACCCTTTCTGGATCTACCCTCGGCTCATCGAAGAGGTCGTCAAGCTTCAAGACGAAGCCGTGTGGAACATCCGTGACCGCGTGCGGCAGACGGAGACGGAGAGAGACTCATGGAGTGACTCCGGGCCAGACTACCCCATGCTGCACGAGATCCAGAGGCATGCGGTCCACGTTTCCGAGACCCTTGAGGTTGCATCCATCACGATGGAGTGGATACAGAAGCATCACGAACAGTTTCTACGTTACACGGAGAACCCTTCCATCGTCTCGAGGAATATTGCAAATCGCCTCTCGTTCTGTCACCATATGCTAACCAGCCTGCTGCATCGCTCCAACTCCAACAAGGATCGCCTGCAGAGCGAAATCGGGCTGGCCTTTAATCTCGTCGCACAAAAGGACTCTCGCACCTCCGTCCGCATCGCCGATGCAACGAGGTCGGACAGCGCG
Source organism: Tolypocladium tropicale (assembly GCA_024340005.1). Classification (NCBI taxonomy): domain Eukaryota; kingdom Fungi; phylum Ascomycota; class Sordariomycetes; order Hypocreales; family Ophiocordycipitaceae; genus Tolypocladium; species Tolypocladium tropicale. The sequence continues at coordinate 49,213 of JALHBU010000037.1, read as the reverse complement.
TCCATGCGTGTCATCGCCTTCGTGTCTCTCCTTTTTCTTCCTTCAACTTATATATCGGCCATATTCAGCACCTCCTTCTTCAAGTTTGACGACAACTCCAGCGCGTGGGAGGTCTCGGACAAGTTTTGGGTATACTGGGCAGTTGCCATTCCGCTCACACTCTGTGCAGTCGCCGTCTGGTTCGGAAAGCCGTTGGCTGAGCTCGTAACTGGCTGTGGGAAACGATTGAGAGAGCTGAGGCGCAGGAGCCCGCGTTCAACAAAGTCTCTGTCGGCCGAACTTGGTAGCGCGAGTTGAAAATGAAGATTTCGCAGGCTCATCGGAATAACACAAGCGTGTGGTTGTATTATAGAGACCTGAAGGGTATCCGAGGGAAACGTATTATGAGAAGGTTTGGAAGTTCATTATCGGCGAAGGTACATGTATGCACGCATATGCCCAAGCCTGTATTGGCGTGATGAATAGAATTCTTGGCCCATTGAGTGCAAATTATCACCCAGCGTAAGCCATCATGCAGAGCCCTGCTCTTGAGCGCCTTTGTTATCAAAGGTCGGGAAAGTCATCATCGTGGCACAATCTAAGAAGACCCTATGCCCTGCTATGTCGCACCACGTACAGCCGACGAAGAGCGACAGATGCCTTGCTGACGCCGGCAACCTGATGCACTTCCAATTAATAAGGAGACGACACTCGTAAGAGCACATAACGCGCTCACACAAGTAAAGCCGCCATGTGTCTGCGGCTGACTCAAGGTCAACGTATCATGTCCCATCTGTCCGCTGCTCTAATTGCCCTGCAGTTCGCTGCTGGAGACTCGCGTACGATCCGAATGGACATTTACGTCATTGGAGAGTAGGCCAATCCGTGTGCTTCGACATAAGGACCGGATTGGACACCATCAGGTGGGTTACGAGGATATCACAAGCAGTCATAGCGGTGTGGATGACTACCTACGCTTCCCCCGATGAAGGGAAGCTGAGATATAAAATAGCCGCGGAAGAGTCGCAATGCCGTCGGGAGAGAGAGTTAAAGATGAGAGGGAGGTGGATTGGGAGGTGAGAAGGGACGTGCTGTATTTTGGAAGGCAAGGATACAGGTACCCAAACAATCTTCAAGATCACGGGCATTCAGATGAATCCCGAGAGGAGCCCAGCTCAAGCCCCGGGCTCGGCTGCACCGAGATATCGCAGGCTTGTGACTCGGGAGATGTTGAAAGATTTACATGATAGTTAATAAGATCAGGGCGCCTAATGTTCAAAGCAGCATGGTCTGCTCCGCCTAGCCGTTCACCGTACCTCGGAGTCCGGACCAGGCCAGGCGAGAAGGTAAAATGAACAGGGGCGGGGAGGACCCTGAGCCTGGGCCTCCCACGTGCCATGACGAAAGGCGCTAGGCGGGCTGCAGGTGGGTATGGGAGCTCCAGCGGGCGAAAAAAAAGCAATCGCGTCATGTGAAGGCGCCAAGAGGGCGGACTGAGGGCGAGCTGTCGTCGTCGGCGCCGCGGGAGGCATGTTGGGCCTGGAGCGAGCGAGCGCCGACGGGCCGAAGTTGGGCGCCCCAGTTGACGTTGTGACGGGCCGTCGTCGCGAGACAAAAGCCTCCCGTCGGGCACGACGACAACCTCAGGCACTGCGACACTCTTCAGGCACTGCGTGCATCCGTCTTCCTCTCCCCCCTCCGCGCCCTCGCACCGCCCAGGTTTCACCCGCCGACGCAACCCCCGGCCTGCCACAGTGACGTGCGTGTCTCGGAAGGACGCGCTCGGGCTGTCGTGACGCGGCATCCAGACACCAGCAACCAGATCCAAGCCAACCGCTAATTACGGCCTCGCCGTCCCCGTCGAGCGAAGCTGCAAACCATTGCACCGTGACGGCGTCTGCTGACCGCCCGCCTGTGTTCGTCGTACCCCGCCACCGCCTCCGCCTCCGCCTTCACGCCTCGTCCCTGGCGCGACTCGCCCTCGTCGCACCGTTGCCGTCGTGCCACCGTCACACCGCTGCCGCAACCCGTCTGCGCCTCTCCCTCTTCTCCCAGCGCTTCGCCGCGGCCGCGCGCGGGCAGGCCTCGCTCGATTGACATCCAACGACGGCGCGGGCAGCTGGGTGCTTCTGGAGCCTCTTTAGAGTTGCCCCCTGCCGGCACGACTTCGACGCCATCGCCAGCCATCCTCAGATACCCCGCGGCCACACACGACGACAACGCACGGCAACGCGACGAGCTGCATTGCTGCCGAGACACCGGCCTTGCAGCAACGCGAGCCCACCTCTCCTCCTCCCTCGCCAGCGTCGACTTCTACTCGGCAACAGGCGCTTCTTGAGCTTGACAACCCCAGCCGCCGTCTTCGCTCGCCATGTCTAATTCACCCCCCGCCTATCTCTTCGTCGTACGGTTAGTTTGACATCCGTCGATCCCTCGTGAGAGTTGGCATCCATTACTGACGCGTTGCTCCCCGCAGGCACGGAAATCGACTCGACGCCGCCGACAAGAAATGGCACCTCACATCGCCAACTCCCTACGACCCTCCCCTGACATACGGCGGCCTCCTACAAGGCCGGCAGGTCGGAAACCAGATTGGCAGCCTTCTTGAGCAGGCCAAGCTCGACGACGAGGCTCCCCGGAATGGCGCCGCCGCGGCCCCCAAGCGCAAGCGCTTCAAGGTCGTCATCCACAGCTCGCCCTTCCTGCGATGCGTCCAGACGTCCATTGGCATCGCCTCCGGTCTCGCCCAGACGTCCCCCGACTCCATATACGACCCCGCCGATATCATCGTCCCCAAAGCCGCACCGACGACGCAGCCGCTTCAGTTCAAGTCGGCGTTGCTGCGCCTAGACTCATTCCTGGGGGAGTGGCTGTCGCCAGAATACTTCGAGATGATCACGCCACCGCCCGGCCCCGCGCTCATGCTGGGAGGCGCCAAGGCGGACCTCCTCAGGCGGGAGGACTACAGCGCCTATGCCGACTTTGTACCTCCTGAGAAACCCGTGTCCAGCAGCTCGCTTTGGCAAGCCTCGCCGACGCTGAGCACTGCCAATCAAAGGTCGTCGCTATCTTCCGAGAGGGGCGGTTCGCTCGACATGTCTGCGCTTGCTTCTAATCTGCCTCTACGGTCCAAAGAGGCCAAGAACTACGTCGCACCTCAACCCATGTATTCCGTGTCGGGCAGCGGCAAGATCCCCGAGGGGCTCGTGGCACACGCAAGAGACTCCTGTGTGACGGTCGACTACCAGTGGGACTCCATGAGAGAGCCACTCGACTTTGGCGATGGCGGCAAGTTCGGCGAGGAGTGGACGGCGATGCACACGCGATTCAGGGGTGGCCTGAGAAAGCTCATCAACTGGTACGCGACGACGGACTCAGCGGCCGACCTGGGCACGAAACCCGCCAAGACCGACCTGGGCGGCTGCGGCTCGGAGGTCGAAAAGGATGACGAGGAGGTGGAGACGGTGGTCATTATCGTCTCTCACGGCGCGGGCTGCAATGCGCTCATCGGAGCCATCACCTACCAACCAGTTCTCATGGACGTGGGAATCGCTTCCATCACCATGGCTACGCGAAAACCAGGTCTGGATTACCAGCAGATGCTCGCCGTCGCGCAACCTCATCCCGATTCATCGGCACCGCCGCTAGTCCAGGTCGACAAGATGTACGACATACGCCTCTCTGCCAGCACGGAGCACCTGCGCTCCAACGGCTCTACCCCGGTTTCTTCCAGATCTCAATCTTCCACGAACATCTGGAACCAGCCGAAGTCTGGGTCGCGTGGCCGCACCTCTACGTCAATCAGCACATCCGGCGGGCCGGTAATGAGCCCCTTCACGTACTCGGAACCCCTAGTTTCCCCCGGCAGCCGAAGCACGTCGGCCAGCGCTGCCGTCGGCAACTCTTTCCGGAGAGACTCGGGGTCGTATAGACCCGTGCCGCGCGGTCCGGCGATTGCAACGACTGGGATTGCCGAAGCCACTGAGTCGTCATCTTCAGGAAATCGTTCGCCGGGTGGGCCATACTTTGGCTTGTGGTCACCTGTACCGTCGTCGCTGCGTCTGATGGACGACGGTAGCGATGATTCGGACGACTTCGGTTCCATGCTACCAAATTTCGACCAGTCGCGCTTCAAGTCTCCTGCCGTGCAGAGCGAGGTCGAGGAGCCGTCACAACCATCGGTGCCATCATCCGCGCCGGCTGTTGGCGGAAGTTCATTCGTGCCCGGTCTCGACCAATCCTCCCCCAAACGTTCGCCCCGGGGCCCCATGTTTGCGGGCCCCATCAAGGTTCACACAAACCTGGGTTCCGACGAGCCCCCGAAGGAGATGCACGTAGCCCAGCTAGGCGGAGGCCTCGGCGGTCTCTGGGGCGTCCCGCCACCGCCGGACGAGGCCGAGCGGTTCCGGGACCTCAGCCACACCAAGCGTCGGTGGACGGTCAACGAGCGGGCTTAGGGTTCTGTGGAACGATGATTGTTCACGGCCTTGTCATAGAACTGTGCTTGGCGCGATAGGCGCGGCGCCGCCTAATATGGATGTACTTAATACCACGTCGATGTTTGCCTCGAGAGTTGCGCAAGGGCGAGCAAGCTCCGCGACATGGCATTCATTGATTGCATAACGCAAGCGAGAGAGGGTGGGAAAACAATTTGGGCTGTTAGCCACCTCACATGGAGTCGGGAGCGGTTTGGGTCCTGGCTTCATTCTAGCACTGGGCAAGCAGGGCGCCGGACTTTTAGAGCGATGCGACTGCATCTGCTGGACAGCAGATTTGGGACCAGATTCTTCACATCAAAGCGATTTTCATTCCATGGTCTATTCTGCCGTGTGACGAGCCAGATGTGTTCCACACCCAGTCCTTAATGCGGTGCCCCTTGAATTCCCCTTTCCCGGGTGTCTATCCAACATGTACGCTTGTAAATTCGAATTCGGACGATGCGATATGCGGCTGTCCGTCCTGCGCCAGGGTCCCTTCCATGCCAGGACGCCGCCAAATGATGAATGTGGCGGCCCGACATTCGGTCCAAAGGCAAAACATTCTAAAAACCAGCACTCTAGGTAGTTTGCTTGTTCCCAATCCTCTCAAGTAGAACGACGGCGCTCAGTCGAACATCTTCTTCATGGCCTGGTGGGCCAGCTCGACGCCGAGGAAGGTGGCGGCGTTGGCCGGCACGGCTCTCGACAGCGCGGGGCCGAAGCCAGGGAAGAAGGCCTTGACGCCGCCCTTGCCGTAGAGCTCGCGGACGACGCCGCCGAGGGTGACGTGGCCCTCGGCCGTCTGCAGGCGGGACTTGACGGTGTCGACGGGGAAGACGGGGATCCACATGGCGACGCCGGCGGCGGCACCGGCGCACGTCACGGCTGTAAGGCTCAGCTCGCCCGTCGGCTGGCCGGTGACGGGGTCCTTGGGGCTCAGCTTGTGCTTGATGTACTCGTAGGCGGCGAAGTAGGCGGCGGAACCGGGGCCGTCGCGAGCGAGGGTAGCGACGCTGCCACGGAAGACGCTGCGGAGGCCGCCCTCGCGGTAGAGCTGGCGCACGACGTCGACGCCGCCGCTGTACTTGGGCTTCTCGCCCGGCGCGAGCTGCTTCTGGCCTTGGACCTGGAGGATGACCTTGACGCGCTCAAAGGGCGCCGTGATGGCCGTCATGGGGATGGCGGAGAGGAAGCCGGCGGTGGCCATCTGGCCGATGGACATGCCGTTGGGGCCGACGGTAGAGACGCTGCTGACGACTTGCTTGCCGAGGTCGTAGCCCCAGAAGGAGACGGCGACTGCACATCGGGTGGTAGGTTAGCATCCTGCAGCTCCAGCAGAGCGCGCGGAGGGCAGGGGAACGACGTACACATGGGCGTGACGCCGACCAGAGGCGCGCTCACGCCGGCGTACAGCCCCCGGCGCAGGCCATCGCGGGCGACGCTCTTGCGCACAACGTCGATGGCCGACGAGTAGACGCCGCGCTCGGCCGTCTGCAGGCGCACCTTGACCAGGTCAAAGGGGTGGCCGACGACGACGGCGCAGATGCCGCCGAAGCCGCCGGCCGCGAGGGCGCGCAGCTGCGACGCCAGGCCCGACGCCGCCTTGGCCTTGACCTCCTCGACGTCCGGGGTCGGGGGCACGCGCGGGATCTTGTCGGCGAGGGGCGTGGGCAGGGCGTCGAGGCCCTGGTTGACGGCCTCGCTCGGCGAGGCGGAGGAGCCGGAGGCGGGCATCGTGGGGTCGCGGGAGGGGTTTGGGTGCTATGCTTGGGAGGGAGAGAGGAGGGGAGAGAAGGAGAAAGGTGAGCGAGGCGGGAGGGAAATATAAAAGTGTGCCCGCGTGGTCGAGAGTTGGTGGGTTAGGTGACGTGCGACGACCGGGGTAGCGGTGGTGCAACAGCCCGGGGGAGGGGAATGCAACGATCAGACAGCTGCGACGGTGGTATCGCAGCTGATGATGCGTCTGTCGGGAGGCGGGCGAGCTGCCAATGCCAATTCGCGCAGGTCGTCGCGGAAGAGCCTGCGGCGGACGTTCGTCTCGGCGCTCTCAAGAACCGGCAACAAGTCGCTACTCGGCTCACCGCGTCTCGGCTTGTGTGTGTCGTAGCGGTCTCTTCGTGCCCTTTCAGCGCACAATGGGGGAGCAGGGATGACGGAGGAGAGGGAGGAGCACGTATGGCGTCGAGGTTGGAGAAACTGTGCGAGTTTCCCGGATGAAGGATCGTGAGCGTCAAAAACCCGATGCCGGACGACGAGGTGCGCGCAGGGGCTCCGACGATGCGACGATGAGCTTTCCGTCCCTAGGTAAAGCTACGCGCATGCCTCGGCCTCGGCTGTGGGTGGGCCGGTCCCGGTCGGCCGGCTGCGGGCGGGGGGAACGACGAAGATGGCGGCGACGGATGGCTTGGCTGGTGGCTTGCGACGAGTGGATGGGTGGTGGGTTGCTCGGCTGGCTGGTTGCTTGGTTCATTAGCGCAACGCTCACTGGCTCCCATGTCGCCCAAGGTCAATCGCATGCAGGCTTCCCGACGCGACGTGACGTCTTTTCCCGTAGCCAAGCAAGGGACCAGCGGACCCTTAGTTTTCATGCGGCGCCGCGCGCTCACAGTCGTCAACTACGAGGGCAGGAGGCTTCCATGCTCACGGCTTCGGCGTCACCCCGGACTGCTGCACCTGGTTCCCCAGATGACGCTCCCCACAGTCCCACTTCTGGCAATCACATGTGAAGACGGCTCGCCTCGATCCACCTCTATTGCCCTGTCCTGTAACTGTGTATCCGTACTCGTACATGATGGTTAATCGACCTATGGGAACAGATTTGTACAACCATGCTCCAAATATGTAAACTCCGATGCTCCCCAACACGTCCGTCCCTATGTATGCTCGGGCGCCCCCGGTGAAATGAAATGTGTTGCAATACAGGAACAAGGCCTCCCAGGGCCCCCGCCCAAGGTATAAGGCTTCAATAATGGCAACAGGGTGAAGGCGGCTCGCTTCGCTTCCGTGTCGTCTGCTCACGAGGCGTCAGGAAAGCGCCTAGTAGTACGGCGGCATTTTCGTTCTCGGACCCCAGGGGTTCGCCGGGGGTGCCGAGCCGCCTCCGACCCCGTGCCTCATCTAGAATGGCTTCGGGGTCTGCGGAGTGACCGGCCCCCGGCCGCGGGAGCACCAGCAACCGTAGTCGCCTTCTCTCTCCACCTGCACCACCACGTCAATGCCGGCGCCGAGCAGGTATTCGCGCACCCGGTCCCTGGCGTCATCCAGCGAGGCTCCGCGAGCAACCGCAATGTGGACGACACCAACGAGATTGCTGCCGCCGCTCTTCCCGGTGCGGTCGTCCAGCCAAAGCTTCGGGGCCGAGTAGCTCACAACACCTCGCTGCTGCAGGATACCGCCCAGCGTGTTACGCAGGTTATACTCGGTGTCTTCTGGCACGCTGAGGAGCAGTCGCTTGGCCGATGAGACGACGAGAGGCCGCGACGACAGGAAAATGAGGACCGCAATCAGGCACGACGCCAGCGGGTCCCAGCCCGACCACCCCCAGAAGCTCGTCAGTATCGTCGACACGATGACCGAGACGCTGCCGAGCGTATCGGCCAGCACGTGGAGGTATATGCCGTGCATGTTCTCGTTGTTGTGCGAGTGCCCGTGGCCATGCGAGCCGCAGCCGTGGCCGTCACCATGAGAGTGGTCGTGCCCGTGGTCGTGCCCGTGATCATGTCCGTGGTGATGGTGGTGCCCAAACGCCATCATGCCCACCATGTTGACGGCCAGGCCAAGGCTGCTGACAATGAAGAGCTCGCCCAGCCTCTTTGTGTGTGTGCCCTCCCATAGCCGCTCGAACGCTTCGAATGCGATTTCGACGCTCAACAGCCTGTATCCAGTCAGCTTGGTGAGACAGCAAAAGAACTCCGGTAGACTTGCATCAGAAGTATGCCATTGGCAAAGCCGCTCAGCGTCTCAATCTTTCCAAAGCCGTACGGAAACTTCTGGCTCGGAGGCCACTTGCTCAGCACGGCCGCTAATAGGCCCACCAACAGGGCAACGCAGTCAAAGAACATGTGTATACTGTCGCTCAGAAGTCCTAGCGAATCGGTGAGGTAGCCGTAAAAGGCCTGGACCGCCATGAAGCAAAAATTGAGCCTAGTAGCGGTGCATGTCAGATTTCATCCCTAAGTGACAGCGCATCCGGACCATCAAAACCCACGTCATGAAATAGAAGATTCGCCTCGAGTCTTTTTCCACCAGAATTGCATGCAGGATCGGGAATCGAGCTGCATACGGCAGTATTGTCCTTGTGAACAGGGACCTGGAGGCTTTCGAGTCATCGTGGTGATGGGCGTGGACGTGGGTATGACCGTGATCGTGATCGTGACCGTGATCGTGACCGTGATCGTGACCGTGATCGTGATCGTGGTCGTGGTCGTGGTCGTGGTCGTGGACGCGGTCGTGATGGTGATCGTGATGACCGTGCTCGTGCTCTTGCAGCGAGTACGGGGTCAGCAGCGCATGAGGCCCCGGCGTCATCAGGCTGCTGCCCCCAGCCGTCTTCCCCTCCGTCCAGCCATCGATTGAGTCGAGCGCGGGCGGCGGTGGCTTGTCCCTCAACAGCGTCGCGGCCGTGCTGGAAGCTTGCGAGCCCGCCCTGTTGTGCGAGTGGTGGCGCGAATGCGAGTGCGGGCGGTCCTGGTCGCGAACCTCGTCGTCGAGGTGCGCAGGCAGCGACTCGCGAGACATTGAGGCGCGCCAGGCATTCAGCGGCGACTGTGAGTGCGCATTCGAGTGCGTGTGCGAATGCGAGTGCGAATGCATGTGCTGCTGGTGCGCGTGCGGGAGCGCAGAGGACGGCAGGGCGTAAGGCGAGGCCATAGTGTCGTCGTCTTCGCTGTCCGGAAGCGGGTCGGTCGCTGGTCGCTGCGGGTCGCGCTGGCCGAGTGATAAGGAGGGGGCAAGCGGAACCGCCCAGAGCGTCGCCGCAGCAGCAACGTCAGCAGCGACTGGCCAGGCAATTGACTCAGGCACGTCAAGACGGCGATGGAAGGCTGGCGATGCGTCGTCCAGGTGTTGTGGGACGACGTGCTACCGTCGCGTCTTCGGTGCGTTGCACTCCTCGCTGCGGCCCGCGGGGGAGGACAGGAGAGAAACAGGCACAGATTTGGGGCGCACGTGGGTGGGATCTCGCTGCAAGCCACTGCAAACGCTGGCAGACTCCTTACAAACGAGGCACAGGCGAGAGGCTCAAACGTTTAAATGGAAGCCGGTGAAGCAACCGGCACTGTCGGGGTTAGCAGATCGAGATGAGAGGAGGGAGCGCCCATCTAATCAATGCGGGACGGCCGGTATATTTAACAGGTGCTCAAATTCAAGCGATGCACCTCTGCGGTCCCGGGGTGTCTCTCAATGGGAGCTCGGATCCCCACAGCACCTCAGCGTCATGGCTAATTGCCGCCTCTGGGTCAAGGCCTGGCCCCCTGCAGTGCGCCATGCCCGTTGGTCTAGCTGGTGTCAGCTGGTCCCCCAAACGACTTGCCCAATCCATTGGCTGCAGCGCCCTGGATGATCAAGCGCCATTGCCGGCAGGTCGATCATCGCGTCTCGCGCGTAAACATGAATATGTTGAACTAGTCGTATTCTGCGAATCTGATTCCTGGACAAGCAGCGTGGCATATTGGCCCAAACCTCCCGCTACTTGCGTGGACCTGCTGTTTATCAGTGTCTATCCACGTTGACAGACTTCCCCTACAGTTGGACCGCACATCGAAGAGCTTCGTCCGTACTGCTAGCAAAAACATCAGATGGTGGCTTGAAACTCCCCAGCCGCTGGCAGGGTTTAACCGCTCACTGAAACGAGCCCCCAACTTCCCTTGCCAGCAGTGACGCGGCTTCCTCTCGTTCTAATTAGGACCCATGCATTCACCTGTAAAGCTTACCGTAGTATAATCCAACACTCATCAAAGAGCATTGGCTCTACGGGAAGAAACAAGCAGGGCGCGGCCCTCGCAGAGTTGAGGGATTCGCGGGAGTGGCTTCAGGCACGAGAAACTGATCCGCAAAGAGCCTTCGATGGTGAGACAGGCACCGACCATCCAATCAAGGTAGGAATCTACGCGTCTGGCCGCCCCCCTTTCGACAGGAGAAGGCGTGATGTCCATTGGAGATATCGATGTGCTATTGATATTATCCTTGAATTCTCTCGACAGTCTTTCGGGAGGCGGGACAAGCTGTCCCTTTGGGGGATACGCCCCAGAGGAGCTTTAGGCCACTCCCCTCCCCCCCGAGACAGGCTAGCGCGCCGACCTACAGCGCTAGCCTGGACCTTTTTCCTCCAGCGCCTCTTGGCAGGTATCGCGTACCAGTCTCCAGCATTGTCCTCGCCGTTACAGACTCGGGCCGCGACAATGCTGCCCCACTAACAGACGATACCCGCCTCCAGCACGTCGTCGGCCAGGGAGCAACTTCATGCTCTGTCCTTGGCGCAGCTACGCTCGCAAGCTTGATCCAACACCCCGACCCAAAGTTGGAAGGACACGAAGCGCTGGCCGGCACTATTTAACGAGGTGAATGTCTCATGACGGGGACTGATTCCACTCACTACCTGACTCATCTCTCGGTGTGAGCGCTCTGGCACAATCGCGTCTCAAAACAACCGCCGCGTTGCTATCTGGCCAAGTGGGCTCTTGGTTGGACGACGAGGCACTCACGCTCGCTTCAACAGTCTCAGCTCGATTGGCCCAGCATGGACGTCTCGTTCTTCCTGTCCATGCTCGCGGGCATTCTTTCCGTCACTGCGCTGAGATATGCCATTAAGGGGCTCGGCTGGCTGGTAGGGCGACTCGCGGGCTTGAATCCCACCCGATACCGCCCTGCTGCGAGGCCCGAGGATGAGCACATCCAGATTTTGGTCGTGGGTGACGTTGGAAGGAGCCCTCGGATGCAATATCATGGCATCAGTGTGGCCAAGCATGGGCGAAAGGTCGACATTGTGGGCTACAAGGGTTCGTTAGGGAAACCGTGCCCATCAGTCATGAGCTCTCACTGATTCGGATTGCTATTAGAGACGGCTCGACACCCTGATTTGATTGGGAATCCTCGTGTCGTCATGTATCCCCTCGCGCCGCAGCCAGAGTGGATTGCCTGGGGCACGCTGCCGTTCTTCATCAACATCCCCTGCAAGGTCATCCAGCAGTTCTGGACCCTGTTCTACACCCTCATGTATGCCACGCCGCCGGCTCGATGGATCATCATCCAGGTGCGTTTTTCACTGCTTTGAATTGTAGTTTCACATCCTAATGGCCATAGAATCCGCCCTCGATCCCGACATTCCATGTCGCTCTGTTTGTCTCGTGGATTCGCGGGAGCAAGGTCATCGTAGATTGGCACAACTACGGACACTCCATCCTAGCACAGAAAGCGTTGTTGAAACCTCTGGTGCCACTCTACCGCTGGTACGAGATAAAGCTCGGTCGGTTCCTTGGAAATGCCAACCTCGCTGTCACGGATGCCATGGCAGGACAGCTTCGTGGCGGGCGTTTCAATCTGAAGAACCCGGTTTACACTCTGCACGACCGACCAGCGGAGATCTTCCAACCCATCAAGTCAGTCAAGGAGCGGCAAGCTTTCCTCTCCAGACTGCCCGAAACCAGAAGCCAGGCCCAGGACATCATCGACGGCAACGTTCGTCTCATCGTGAGCAGCACCTCCTGGACCCCAGACGAGGACTTTGGCATACTGCTGGAATCTTTGGTCGCGTATGCCAATCCCCAAGCTGGTGACACCTCTGAGCCTCCGTCGCCTATCCTCGCCATCATCACTGGCAAGGGTCCGGAAAAGGAAATGTACCTGCAGCGAATTAAAGAGCTTCAGGATGGTGGCCGGCTTCCTGGCATCCGCATCTTGACCGCCTGGCTCTCCAACCGCGACTACGCCTCGCTGCTTGCCTCTGCCGATCTCGGCGTGTCCCTGCACAAGTCCAGTTCGGGGGTAGATCTTCCAATGAAGGTCGTCGACATGTTCGGCGCCGGCCTCCCCGTTGCCGCCTACTCGGCGTTTGAAAGCTTCAAGGAGCTTGTTAAGGAGGGTGAAAACGGCTGCGGCTTTGAGACGTCGGCGCAATTGACCGAGGTACTACGAAGACTCTTCGGCTTGGGAGGTCAGCAAGAGCTGGCGAAGCTTAAGCAGGGGGCTATTCGAGAAGGCGGTCTGCGGTGGGACGAGGAATGGGACCGGGTTATGGCGGGCTTGATAGAAGTAGCCGACAAAAAGTAGAGACCAGCGTATATCGTAACGATGGACGCCCAAAATACGACACTCTTCTCGAACGCTCGCTCCCAAGACACTACTCGCACGACATTGCCCGAAATGGTCAATTCTTTCCTGTGTACGGAGTATTGCGCTGCTCATGTAAACAAGGACGCCGCCGAATGCGAGCCCCGCCGTGAAAATGACTCCTGAATTCCGACTTAACGCCCCTTTCGCTGTAGCCTTCCGACCTCGCTTCTCCAAACCTTGGACGCGATTGCTTCGCCCGCCTAACTAATCTTCGCCCAGGCTCTCCCGGACGCACTTGCGGCACCGCTTCCTGAAATCCTTGTGCTTGCCCTCACGCTCCTCGCGCAGCAGGCGGGCAGCCTCGACGTTGGCCGGGCTCTCGTCGTTGGGGCTGTGGAACAAGCTGATGGTACTGAGCAGGATCGTCTCCGGCGTCTGGACCGGGGTCCAGCGCTCCGAGGCGGCCTCGTATCCGTACTCATCCTCCTCGGGTGGGTGCAGGATCGAGATGCAAAGGTTGCCGTTTTCGTAGATGTTGGGGTGAAAGGGGATCGGTCGCTGGAAGGTGAGAGAAGGTGGCATGTGCGGGTAGTTAGCCGGGAAGACCATGCGCGCGCGGAAGTTTCCTCCTGCTCGGGCGTCAGCTCGTCGTCGTCGGATCAACTCGGGAGGAGGGGGCGAGGGAGAGTCAGGGCGCAGCGAGGGGAGGGGTGTGGCAGAGGGGACGCACCGCCGTAGTATTTACAGTCGTCATTTATCATGAGCATCACCTCCCACTCAAAGATGTTGTTGTCGTTGACGAGACCGCACGAGATGCCGGGCAAGTCCTTGCATTTCTGGATCTCCTTGAGCTGCCGCTTCAGCAGCGATCCCGCTGCGGAGCTGGCAGACATGGCGGCGCAGATCGAGGTGCTCGGGCAGACGCTGATGCGCAAGCGTACCGCCGCGCTTCGGAGAGTGTGTCTGGCGGTGTTTCGACTGTCGCGTTGGTCCAGACACCGGTCGTGGACGGGGAGAGGTTGCGAGATGGTGGGGTGGAAGGAATCTGGACGGGAGCTGATCGGCCTTCGGATGGTGGCCCCGCAGAGGGGCTGCTGGGCGGTCGCAGCCGCCTCGATCCCCAAAACGGCCCCGAGCACGCGACAGCATGTTTGTGACGACCACGGGCGAGGCCAATAGCCGCTCACGACGTGTGTGGGTGAGGCGACGCTCTTTTTCCTGGACACATGGTCTTTCGAATTCGTAGGTACCTTACCTAGGTAGACAGTACCTCACTCAACAAGGCGCAAACACGCCGCCACACGTCCTGCTGCTGCGTCCCAAAGAAGGCCGACGCTTCAAGAGTCCGCGGAGCATACAGGTAGTACACATCGCCATTTCGCGACGGGGTATCAATAGTCGTTCACCTCTGCAACTGCTGTCCTCCTGCCTCACGCCTTTTTCGAGGTGCCAAAGCCCGTAAATCCCATCTGGGCCATCATGTCGTCCTCGTCGTGTTCGCCTTCGATCCGCACATCCTCGCCGTACTCCATCTTGACCTGCGCCTCTTCCTCTTTTTGTAGTCGACGCTTGTCTGCCTCGGCCCTCCTCTTCTGCCTCTTTTCCTCCGCTTCCTTCTCCTGCTCCTCCTTCCTCAGCTGTAATCTCTCGTTCAAACTCGTGGCCTTCTCTTTTTCAAGGTCCTCCTTTCGTCGAATGAAGAATGCGATGCGCTCGTGGACCTCCTCGGCGGTCGCCCGCTTAACCTCGGTCGTCTGCCCGGTGTTGATCAAGTGTTGCATCGTGTTGAGATGCTCGACGAACTGCAGGTTGTCTTTGAATGTCAAATCACAAGCTTCGCAGTAGAAGCCGGCGCTTCGTCCCCGTTTCCCGACGCCGGCGCCGGCGGGCACGAGCTGCGTCTTGCCGACCTGCGCGCTGAGGTCGAGCACATTTCGTCGCGCCGACGTGTACGTCTCGTCGCCCGTCATGGGCTTGTAGTATTTCTTGCCAGCGAGTTTCGCCTCATATCGAGCCTTGGCCTCCTCCTTCTCCTTCGCTTCGCGCTCCTTGGCTTTGGCGGCATACTCGTCAAGGTCCCAGTTCTTTCGAAAGTCGGTGTCGCTTGCGGGAGCACCATAGGCGCTCCCATTCTTTGAGTCAGCCATGAGACGATGAGTTGAGGCGCTGCAGGGCGCGGAGAGGCTGGTGGTGGGCGACTCTGCGGGTTTCGTGGAGGAATGGAGATGCTCGAGTGCGAAAAGTCGGGGAGACGGCCTTGTGAGGCAGGATTGGGCTGCCTGGACGGCTGGGTCCATTTTAGCGCCATGACGTCCGCCAGGTTCAGGGATCTGAACCGCGAGGACTGCCTGAAGAATTGCCCCGCCGCGGGGCATTCGGACGGCCCCTCAATTTTTTAATCTGACAAGCACCTCATTCGGACCACATCAAGCCAAGATGCTGTATCTCGTCGGCCTCGGCCTCTCTGACGAGACCGACATTACCGTCAAGGGGTTGGATATCGTCAAGAAGGCGTCGAGGGTATATCTGGAGGCATACACCAGCATCTTGCTCGTCGACCAATCCGTCTTGGTAAGCTGGGAAGCTGGGTCGCGACGACGACAACCGATATTCATTACTGACTGCCGCAGGAATCATACTATGGACGATCCATCACGCTTGCCGACCGCGAGATGGTCGAGTCGAACAGCGATGAAATTCTGCGCAATGCTCAAACCGAAGATGTAGCCTTTTGTGTCGTGGGCGATCCGTTTGGGTGAGCAGCCTCCTTGTCAATATCGGCTGACCGCAAGCTGACCAGCACGAAGCGCAACGACGCACACAGACCTCGTCATTCGAGCCAGGGAGCTTTCTATCCCTATCCGAACAGTACCTAATGCCTCCATCATGTCTGGAATCGGCGCCTGCGGCCTGCAGCTATACAACTTCGGGCAAACCGTGTCCATGGTCTTCTTCACGGACACGTGGAAGCCCGCGTCCTTCTACGACCGAATAAAGGAGAACCGCTCCATCGGGCTGCACACTCTTGTGCTGGTCGATATCAAGGTCAAGGAGCAGAGCCTGGAGAACATGGCCAGAGGCCGGATGATCTTCGAGCCGCCACGATACATGACGGTCGGCCAGTGCGCACAGCAAATGCTCGAGATTGAAGAGGAGAAGAAAGAGGGCGTGTATACCCGAGACAGCCTGGCCATTGGCGCCGCTCGGGTAGGAGGCAAGACCGAGAAATTTGTCGCAGGGACACTTGAGGACCTTTGCTCTGCCGACGAGGAGCTCGGTCCCCCGCTCCACAGCTTGGTGTTGCTCGGAAGGAGAACACACGAGCTGGAGCACGAGTACGTAAGACAGTTCGCCGTGGACAAGGAGAAGTGGGACAGGCTATGGAAGGCCGAGTACGGCCAGCAATGATCATCAGCTCCTTTTGAACATGAGGTGGATTCCAGGTACGCATGCTAAGCGCCAGATGCAATACTGCCGCACAGTCTGCTCGTCAATCCGATACTACCTAATACCCTTTCCGTGCAAATCTGACGAAACAAGAAAACGCCTAGAAGCACCGCTGGTGCTCATGCGTGGGCAGCACGCCACTGCGTGACTTCTGCAGGCGATATCTCCCGCAGACTGTTCACCTGGGCGGGCTTGCCTGTGATGGCTCCCTGCACAATTTCGGCCGTGCGGCTAAAAATGTTCTTGGCCACAAGCGAGTAAGTCGCCGAGTGCATCTTGACGCGTATAATTCCAATTCTTGGATCATTCTCAGACCCATCGTGCTTCCCGTCACCGAGGTCGCCCAGCCAGGCCTTGAGCATTGGATTGTAGTGCTTCTTGACCAAGGCCCGGTCCGTCGCGATGGATGCCTTGCCGGAAATCGAAGCCCACTCTCCGGAGACGTTGAGGAACGAAATGTTGACGTTAGGGTCGTTGGACACATCGTTGGTCTTGCCAGACTCGGTGTTGGTGTGGAAAAGAAGATCAATCCCGCCAGCCTCCTGTTGGGCGCATTAGCAGATTGACGCAAGACTCCGAGTCTTGTCGGCGAGCGAATGCGGAAGGGAGGCTCACGGTGGAGGCCAGGGCCATGCAACGAGATACCAGGTTGCTCGTGGCCGCCTCGTGTGTAGTCATCATGCCAAACTTGCAGGCCGTCATGAAATCAATCAAGTCCTTGACCTTCTGCTCCAATCCCGGGTCATCCTCGTTGGCCTTCTTGTAAGGATCAGCGGGCTTGTCGCCGACAGATGTATTGGAGAATGACATGATAGAACGGGGGACTGCTGGTACGCGGCAGTGACGGTGTGGATGGGGTCTCTTGTTGTTTATCGCGAGGATAATACTTGCAAAATGGGAAATTCCAGGGCGTTGTTCATGGACTTTATATGCCTGAAGTGCCCCCAATACACCATCCATCCTGGACATAGTCTCCTACATGGCGCGGGGGAGACACTGCTGCGATCTGAAGCTCATCATGACGTCAACCGTTTGCTGTGTCTGGCTGGAGCCAGACACCTGCACTCGGCAAGAGCATGCACAAGGGTGCGTCAGGGGGGTCAACAGAGCGTTGCATTGGTCCTTATTTCAAGGCCCAATGTGCCTTTGTCTTCGTGGACTGTTCATGGGGATGCACACGCTGGATGTCGTCGTGCGGCAGTCGCTGGGGCGCAAAGGACTGGACTGCATGGAAGCACATGCTGACTGACATCTGAGCACCTTGGAATTGGCATCGATAGAACACAGAAGATGCCTACCTACCTAGGTAATACCACATTCTTCAACCTGGTCATTCTGCTTGGCAGGTCAAGCCCCGAGGGGTATCAGCCGCAACGTCATGGGCACACTCAATGTTACCCTCCAAGCCACGGAGATATTGAAGCAGCCATACGAAGTGCCTGGCTTTTAAGTTGGGGTTTCGGCAAATGGATGCACAAGCTTTTCGGCAACGAGAAAAGCTACGCGAATGGCTGAAGGATTCCCGATGCATATAAATGCCAGCACTGGCCTCTCCCAGCGTCGTCGGGTCCCTGAAGTGAATGTCAGGACCCCGTCCATCAGCGCCAACAGGAAGCCGTCGCCCACCCCATCACATGATGCCGCGTTGTCTTACCGCATTGAGATCGGAACAAGGCGAGCGTTTGCCAGGAAGAGCGTGCGGGTGCGGAAGGAGGCGCGGAAGGAGCCACGGAGCTTTTCTCCCCCGCCCGCGCCGCACTAGAAGGGGGCCCGCCGTGCCGCCTCAGTAAATCGTCCACAGCAGGAGCGGCCTGCCCCCATGAGACAAGCTGCAGCCTGTCATCCTGTGCTCTCAACCCGCCGCTGATCCAGGCCCTCTTCCTCCTCCTGACTTGGAACCTCCATCCATCCTCGCCAACGGCGCCGGCCATCCTTGTCTCTTCCATCGCCTGGGACTCCTTGTCTGCTTGCCGCCTCGGCCTGTGCATCGCCCGCTGGACACCGCCCAGATCCGCAGGCTGACGCTGCCTCAATCCGCCATCCGCTCCGTCTTCGCAGCGTCAGTGCCCGTCGGCGTAAACCGCCGCTTGTGCAGACACCACGGAAATAGCCGATTGCAAAGCATGTACGACAGCCACCGCATTCACTCTGTCGCCGGCTGCAAAGCGTCTATATTGCACAAGGAAGCCGAAGCCCATCTCTGAGCACCTTTTCTTACCATCTTATCTTTATGCACTGTCCCCTCCCCAGAGTACATCATCTGCCCCCATTCTGCCCAAACGGCGTCGTTCCATCGAGTCCTGAGACATTTTCTCATCTTTCGTTCAAGCGACGTCTTATCTACATCATCTCCTGCAACGATTCAGCCATAGGCTCAATCTGGGTTTGGCGCTCACCAGCACCGTATCCCCCACAACCGCTTGACCTCACCTAGGTGGCTACAGTCACCGCGGTCCTCACTTGCTGCAGGACGCCGATCTTTTGTGAAGGCACCCCTGACGCTGGTCGTTCAACAGCCACCAACATGGCGACGTCCGGAACGGTGAGACTACCCCTCCTGGCTCCGCGACGTAGGCCCGTCGTGAAGAGGCCATGTGTACTGATGCGCCATGAGTAGGCCGTCTTCCCCTGGGAGTGCCGGGACAAGGAGGATCAAGCCAAGATCACCTACCAACATCCTCTCCGCCGCACCAATCAGGCCTTGGCCGAGGAGAACATGAGGCTCAAGAGGATTCTCCGTGAGAATGGAATCTCCTGGTCGCCCGTGGCCCAGGCGCACATCAAATTAAGAGACCCAACCATGCGGAAGACGAGGTCGACTCGGGCTGCTCATGAATTGGGCCGTCCCTTCCTCCCGACAGAAGTCATCCTGCGCATTCTCAAATTCGCCATGACAAGCGCTCATCCCATCATCGACCCACTGTGTCCAACGACATCGGAGCATTTGTCTGACATTGAGAAGGCGCGAGGCAATCAGATTGCTATCCACTTTCTCGCAACCTGCAAGGCACTTCACGTTGAGGGCACTCGTTATTTGTGGGAGTGCAACGACTTTGTTTTCACGACTCCTCACGCTTTGCGTCACTTCGCTGAACTGAGCCCCAAGTTCCGCCACAACATTACCCGCGTCACCCTTCGCATCGTCGCCCGATACTACGACGATCAACGGCGCAGGCACAAGCTGGAAAGGTGCTACCACGCGGATCTCAAGAAGGACCAGCTTCTGAAGGTCCAG
This sequence comes from Tolypocladium tropicale, assembly GCA_024340005.1. Lineage (NCBI taxonomy): Eukaryota > Fungi > Ascomycota > Sordariomycetes > Hypocreales > Ophiocordycipitaceae > Tolypocladium > Tolypocladium tropicale. The sequence goes on along the minus strand of JALHBU010000037.1, from coordinate 29,806 downwards.
CTAAGACCAAAGGAAACGCCCCTTGTGCGCGGGGGCTTCCGGTGTTATACTTGGACTCAGATTGTCGACTTCTTGGCTGCCCTCCGTGCACCTTATGATCCGACGTACCGCGACAAGAAGAACCCCCGACCCAGGCTGCTCCCTTCTCTTTCGTGCTTGCGCCTGGATTTGGTAAACTTCTCCGACACTCTTCTGCCATTCTCGGGGTCTGAACTGCATGACATCGCGAGCCACGAACTCGGGTGCACCCTGAATGAGCTGCAAGTGACAGGCATGCCCTTCGACGACGCAGGTATGAAGGCGTCGGCTGAATTGAGTGGCATGCTCAAGGATGAGGGGCTCTACCTCGATGGGCCAGCGTCCTTTATCGCCCATGCAAAATATCTGCAGCCCCTGTCTGGGAAGAAGTGGTGCGCTCGCGTGATCCGAGCATGGAAGGGGCATGACCGTGATTCTGATTACGGAGACACCGCTGATGATGAGCTCGATGATCATGTGGCCCACTTCAGCGGCGGTCACCCAAGGCTGGGCGCTCTCCCTCCCGCGCCCGCGGAGGAGGGCCACCCACCATCGACCCGCGACGAGGAGACGGTAATCTGGAAGCGAGTCCCGGCTTCCCGAGACGCCGACGAACGTTCGTGGCTCCAATTCTCTCGATTTAGCGGGTACGAGATTACGGATCCGGACTGGGACACGGACGACGAGGGTATTTGCCCCTGCTGCGGCGAATCACACCCAGGCTCGTCGTTTCTTGAGTTTATGATGAACGATGAGATTGTTGACGCTGACTGAGAGCCAGCGCGACCTTTGAGTGCCTTGATGTTTTGAGAAGTGGGGGATCGAGTGGACTGAGCTGCTGTGGACAAAGGACTGTACACGTTGATGCATGATTAGATACCCTTTAGCTGGCGAACGAGTAAGGATCTGGCGTAGCTGAATCACAATGACATTTCCCTTGGACAGCCCTCTGTATGGCATTTGCTGCAAGTCGGCAGCTGCCTTTTCAATGGTATTTTCTGCGGCGCTTCCTGCTGCGCTTCCTGCGGTGCTTCATCCCCACCTTGTTGTGGTGATAACGAACCCTGCGTCACGTCGGGACTGCGCGCCTGCACCCGCACTTAGTTGTGGTGACAACGAACCACGAGCTAGCACCCGCACTTCGTTGCGGTGTTAACGAGTGGTATCACGTCGACACCGCAGGTCGTGTTAATTCTTTGTATTGCCTCCCGTTCGGAATCCCTTGCGGTACTAACGAACATTGGTACGTCGTGGCCACGAGCCGGCTTTAACCCTACTACTGCCTTCCCGGTGGCAACTTCGTTGCGGTGTTAACGAAGCTTCCTATGACTCTTCTTGTGGCTGTAGTCTTTTTCCACAGCTCGCGGCCGTGTTGAAAGAACCAGAGTTCTGAACAATATTTGAGTTGCCAACCGCGTAGCGATCTTCTTGTGTCGCAATATAAACTTGACAGCTAGCGCGGAAGCGGGCATATCCGTATGTAATACTAATCCCTTTTAAAAAATATTATGTAACCGTTGAAGTATATATTAATAGCCGTATACTGCTGCCTATATGTGAAAGTCAAGATCTAGGTCTTCCCGTTCGTTATATTAGAACCTACGTAGCTTAGAGGCGACATAAGCTCGCTGAGGTGCTGTTAATGGAGCCCTCCCCCTTCTGGCTTCTGCCCCACCGACGCGGGTGGCTAGCGCAGGGGGTCGGAGCGGTCGTCGGCTCGCCGTAGCCGCTCGCCCCCATATTTGTAAGCCTCGCCCGGCGCTGTTACGAATACCTGTCAACCTCGCATGTACGACGACTGCGCCGCGCCAAGCATCGTGTCCTTCCATGGCACCTGAACGTTGACCCGACGCAGCAATCTTCGGGGCTCCCGCCCTAGCAAAACATTGCCCAAAATGAAGCTGTTTGGCGTGCAGCTGTCGGCGCTCGTGGCCCTGGCCACGCTGGCGTCGCACGTCGTCTCCGAACACACAAGCAACTGGGCCGTCCTCGTGTGCACCTCGCGATTCTGGTTCAACTACCGCCATCTCGCCAACGTGCTCTCCATGTACCGGACCGTGAAGCGCCTGGGCATCCCCGATTCGCAAATCATCCTCATGTTGCCCGATGACATGGCCTGCAACCCACGCAACGCATTCCCCGGCACCGTCTACAGCAACTCCGACCGCGCCGTGGACCTCTACGGCGACAACATCGAAGTCGACTATCGCGGCTACGAAGTCACTGTTGAGAACTTCATTCGCCTCCTGACGGATCGCGTCGGCGCCGAGATGCCGCGGAGCAAACGTCTCTTGACCGACGATCGAAGCAACATCCTAGTGTACATGACTGGCCATGGCGGCAACGAGTTCCTGAAGTTCCAGGATGCCGAGGAAATTGGCGCATACGATCTTGCCGATGCATTCGAGCAAATGTGGGAGAAGAAGAGGTAGGCCTGGCCCCCGTGCGATGCGTGTCCCGTGGTCTGACGCTGACCCTGTCATGTCAGGTACCACGAGATCCTCTTCATGATCGATACTTGCCAGGCGAACACCATGTACAGCCGGCTCTATTCACCCAACATTATAGCGACCGGGTCGTCGGAGCTCGACCAGTCCTCCTACTCGCACCATGCCGACAATGACGTCGGCGTCGCCGTCATCGATCGCTACACGTATTACAACCTGGAATTCCTCGAGAACCAGGTCCAGGACCTGAACAGCAGGAAGACGGTCGGCGACCTGTTCGACAGCTACGATTTCGAAAAGATCCACTCCCATGCGGGCGTCCGCTACGACCTCTTCCCCGGCGGGGCTGATGCGGCGCGGAGCCGCCTCATCACCGACTTCTTCGGCAACATTCAAAACGTCGAGGTGGACCGAGCCAAAGATTCCGCTTTGGAGGAGGAGCTCCTGGAGTTGAGCAAGACGATTGCTCTGCTGCGAGAGAAGGAGGCGGAGGAGGACGCATCTCGCATGAACGCTACCTCGGCGCCAGCCAGCGTTCCCACTGAGTCGGCCAGGAAGCTCCAGGTTCAAGGTGCCCGGGCTCTTACCGACGACAACTGGTGGACGAAGAAGATTGTCGGAGCCACTGCTCTGGCGAGCTGCGCTCTTCTCTGGGGGCTGGGGTCGTTCCTGGAGGGATAGTGTATGCCGTTGGCTACACGCGATGCTCAATTGCTGTACCGAGAACTTTGTCAAGGCGACAGAAGCGCGGCCATGGACTACACCACGGCTGCAAACAAAAGACGTTGCGCTACTGGCGCCGGAGCGTCAATGTCTGCCAAAGGGTGTTTGTCCGCGTCTAAGAGCCAACCGGGCATAAGGACTACGCTCGCCAGTCGCACAGCGATATGGCCTTGAACGACACCTGGAGGCTTAAAGACAGCACTGCCGTGATGAGCAGAGGAGTCTCGGGCATTACAATGGCCCAGAGGCCGCTTAGGGATGGTCTGGACATCGAGGAGTTTTGCCATGGTTCCGAGTTTTCGAGCGTTCTGTGAACTGTCTGTTGTCTCTCATAACAAACCTAGAAACAAAATAAAACGAAATGGATAAAAATTCCACATGCAGCATGAGGTGCATGGTGTCGAGATGTCAATGTCAGTGACGAAGAGAGCGCAGAACGGCTTAGTCAGCTTTCAACACTCAGCGTGCCTCGCATCACTTCACATTCCCTCAGGCTTCCGAGCGTGATCGAGATTCAAAGGTGATGGCTCAACCGCTCGAGCGATGCTTCATGGGGAGCGCAAAAGGAACTGAGTAATGGGCATTTCGGTCCCGCCCTTATTTTCCTTTCATGTGAGCTGAGCGACGCGACAGGATGGACCGATCTAAGGTAGGCTTTACACGTCTGAAGTCGAGCACGCCGCCCTCGTCAACGTGTGATCTCTCATCTCCCTGGAAGATTGCTGCGCTATTCTGCGCATTTTCCTCCTACATCCCGGGCCCGTAAAAGCACCATCTGAGAGTCTGAATCCGAGCTGACATGTTCATCTCACAGGCGCTTCCGTTGGAGACGTTGGATTTTAGGTTTCGCCCGCTGGCGCCGCATTCCCTCGCATGGTCGTGCGATGCTGAGCTAGCAGCTGCCTTTGATGATGCCATATATCTTTTCCTACCCGAGTATCCGAATAAAAGGACCGGCGATGGTGCTTTTGAGGAGGATCAGATGCACCATCAATTTTCCATGTCCCTGCAAGCTTCCGGTATTATTCGCCCCGATGCGGCCATAAACGCGAAGCTGTGCGCCGCTGCTGGCGTCAGGCTGCCGGCTCCCAAGATCATAGAGGATGCTGCCTTTTGCGGCGTGGGCAAAGGCCCCGTCACAGGCTCGGGTGCAGCGCTCGGCCAGGTCGTGAGAGTCGAGTGGTCGCCGAACGGGCTTGGGCAGAACCTACGGCCGGTGTTGACGGTATTGGCGACCAACGGCAGCATCGTCACGCTGGGCGAGCACGTCGACTCGGAATCAACCATGGCGTCTAGTGCAACGACTCGCACATTTAAGAACTGGAAGTTTATTTGGGGACTGGGTGCCCTGCTCCCCGTACCCGATGGAGATGACGCGCGCGGCTTCCGCGAAATGAACGAGCGGATCGTCTCGTTTTCGTGGGCCAGGGAAATTCTCCCCGGCAGAGCTCTCCTAGCTTACGCAAACGACTCTAGGGAGATTGTTATAGTGAGCGCTCGGTTCGGACCCAGAGAAGCGGCGCCAGGGGAACAGTCTTCCTGGGAGATCCGCGAGTTGGCAAGATTCGACGGCAGAGGGCCTCATAAGGTTCATTTCCTACCCCTGAATCCTTTTTTTGTTATCAATTTTAACAAAACCTATAGCCGGTGAATACAGAGGACCCCGACTTTGTTCCAGATGGCAGCGGTTTCGCTCTCAAGTGGAGCCCATGGCATGTCTCATCAGAATCTCGTACGGCAACACTGGCCTATATCGCGGACAACCATGTTGGTTTCCGCCGGGTTTCGATACATGGCGAATGGAACAAGGGGCAAGACCCGGCACTTCGCATCGAGCAGAGCGACACTACGGGAATCTGCATGCCTCTTGGAACCGATGCTTTCATCGAGTGGGAAGACGCGGTAGGTCGCTGTTGCAATCGATTCATTTTGCGATGCTAATGTGCTCAAAGATCTGGTCTGATGGAGATGATCGATTCGCGCGCGGCATTATTGCCACTCCGTTTGTCCCCAAGCCATTTCAAGTCGAGCTCTGCAGCGGCCCGAGCACGCCTATTGCGCCTCATTCGGCAGGGCAGTGTTCATCGCTTTACGCCAGAGACGAGGAGGCATCAACAAATCCGATAACGGGTATGCTGCAGCCGAAGTCAAATAACTGCCAACCATGCTAAGCAAAGATCCAGGACTCATAATTCATCGTCCCAACCCCGACAACAAACCTCCTGCCCCAGAGTACTCTCTGGTCAGGCTTTCCGCCACCGCCACGAATCAGGACTGGTACCAGACGAATGTGTCCGAGGGGCGAGCACCTCTTCCGAAATGGGCCGAGTCCATCAGGCGACGCTCGACTCGGCTGGTGCCAAGGCTGAACGCCATGGAAGGCCTCGAGTCTGATTCCGACTCGGAGGACTTAGAGGATGATTTCATGGAAGATGAAGCGCCCATGTCACAGGTACACCCGCATCGCTTTCGCTTCTGGGGATTGGCGGCTTCTCCGGGAGACGGCTGCACAGTGGTGCTCGTAACGAAACACAGCACCCAGCATCCCCACCGCCGGCCTCGCTCGCAGATACACTTCGGACAGCGCCGCCTGGCTGATGGGACGGATGCTGGGAAACAAGCAAGCGTGGCGAGCAATCTCACGACAGAAGGGAGGCTCTGGGAATACTACTACGGAAACCGAGGTAGCGACGCAGACATTGCGACGATCGAGGCGCCCGACTCTGCAATCCATCCAAGCCCGCTGCGAGATCTGTTCAAAGACGTAGCAGAAAAGCAGCCTTGCGTCTACTGCGAATCTCAGTTGAAAGCGTCCGGTCGAGAGCTTATATGCGAAGGCGGGCACTCATTCGGTAAGTTAACCCATCGCAATTGTGTGCTTGGCAGCTAACGAAGCCGCCGGCTAGCCACGTGCGCGGCCACGGGACTCCCCATCATGGCGCCGGGGATATCACGCTTGTGTGCCGTCTGCGGCCTGAGGTGTCTCAAGGTATCTGAGCTCTCCTCTGTTGCCAGGAAGTACATTGGGCCAGATGCAGTCGTGGATTCGGCGGGGGACGTGTGCGGAGGCTGCGGAGGCAAATTCGTCTCTTGAGTGTAGCCGGATCGACGTGACTGGACGTGAGGCAAACGCGCTGTGCCAATCTGGCTGTGGAAGTATAAGACAAGAGGTACATGGCGGCGTTGAATTGAAGGCGAGCGAGGGTAACCTCTTTGCCAGCAACTGAAAACTACAAGGCTTCAGTTTTCTTTCTTCCCATCAAGACGCACCAAATGCTGTGGACCAGGCCGACGGAACCCGAGGAAAGGAAGTGAAGCATCGTATCGAGCTTTGGTAGCAACTTGGAGAGCATACGACAGGCATCAGGCAAGCAATCACAAAACCCCAAGAAGGGGCGGGATGAACAAGATGTGGGCAGATTCAGGCACGTCATTGAATTTCTCATCATCGTCGACATGGTGTCCGGCTTCTCAACCCGTGCACCATGGCCGCCGAACACATCCACCTCTCATCTAAGCAAGGGGTCTGGGTCCTGGTCCGCTAGCCACGCAGAGAATCCGGCACACTCCGAAAAAGGGTAAATACAAAGAAGCGGCTAACGCCTTGGCCCTGGCATCCGTCGAAGCCGCCGTGTGTAGTGTCGGTGGACGCTGCTTCTGCTGTCCCGCGGATGCCTCCGCCAATCGCCTCGCTTCAAATCAAGTCTTGAGGGGCTGCAGTATGTGAAGGATATATCAACAATGAAATCTGGCCTAAGTAGGCTCCATGAAGAGGAAAGGTGGGAGAAGAAGAAGAAAAGGCGTGAAGGAGTGACGAGAAATGTGAAAATGCTCAAAAAATGCGTTCCCAGCAATCGTCCAAGCCCATGAGCTACGATGAACGAAGCTGTGCAGTGTATCCACTTCGCACTATGCCTCAAAACGCCGGTTAGTTTTGTTCCCAACATGAAACCCCTGAACTCCCTGGGCGGTATAGAACCAAGATGCCAGCTCAGGAACCTGAGAATGCCCCTCTCACAAGGCCTGACCAGGAACGGGTTTCCTGCCGACAGGTCCAGCCGGTGGCCCAGCCGTGAACCCCTGGCTGGGTGACTGCGCTGGGTTCATGGGACTCGGACCGGGGGGGCTCGCTCGTCTGTTCATGCCGCTAGGACTTTGAGGACGACCGACAGGAGATTCTTGATGTCTCGGTCCTGGGGACTGAGCTCTTGGGCCGGGGCTCATTGGGCGTCCAGCAGGGCTCATGGGACGACCAGCAGGGCTCATGGGACGGCCAGCTGGGCTCATTGGACGGCCCATGGGGGACTGAGCTCGACCACCGGGCGGCATGCCCGAAGGCGTCATCGGTCGCGGGCCATTGGCGAAGCTGGGACCTCTGGGGCGACCGTTGGGGTTCACAGGAGGCCCGGGGCGAGGAGCGCCAGGAGGAGGCCGCGGCTTCACAGCGCGGGTCGACAGACATGTGCGAGGCACAACACCCTGCTGAGAACGGTCCAAGCGGATAACGAGAGCCTGTAATGGCGGTCAGCGACAATCTTCCGGTTCTCTACATGCCCAATGGACACTCACCCATCCGTCATCGTATTCGTGAAGCAAGCGAACCAGTTCACCAGCGCGTAGAGGCATCTCATCCTCCAGTGTCGGCTTGAAGTCGAGCTGAACGCGATGGACACTGGAGTTTTGGGGGCCACCAGCTGCCGCGATAGCGGCCGCGCCATGGGAAGGAGGAGGAGCGGAGCCGGCGGTGACTGAAGACATGCTAAACTCGGTACCAGCAGGGCTCGGTGGTGCCATACCAGGGTTTTGAGGCAGTGTCAGATCGACGTTCTTGGGACCACCGTTGCGCATCGACGTCTTGCGCGACAATGCAGCAGCTCCCAGGCCAGCAGCTGCAGCAGCCGCCGCAGTTCCCGCAGCCATCTCTGTAGGGGTGGTAGGTCCGCTGGGAGTCGGAAGATCTTTGGCCGGCGCACCCCCGAAAGGAGACGTCTTCTCAGGCGCCGCAGGAGGGTGGGAACCTGGGCGACTGGAGTCCTGCTCCTCGGCGATGGCGTCTGGGATGGGTTCAGCCTGGTTGCCAAAAGGGTTGGCGGGGTTGGTGCTCTGGCTGGTGCTTGGACGATCCCATGCGCTCGCGCCAGGGGCGCGCGAGGTGGCAGCGGCAGCGGGCGCAAGGGCCGCAGCAGCGCCTTTGCTGGCACGCTTGTCGAAGCCGTTCCAGTTGGGTAGGAATTGCGTGACAGGCCGCAGGCTAATGCGCGGTGCCCGGGGGTCGCTTCGGTTGGACATGGGTTCGAAAGGCGCCGCTCCGGCCCCCTGGGGCCCGTGAAGCTTTTCGTTGCCGTTCTCGAGCTGCTCGCGCTCTGCAGCCTGCTTGCGGCGACGGTTGAAGAGAAAGAATACGAGCAAGCCCACGAAGAGGAGCCCACCAAGAACACCAAACGCAATGCCAGCCTTGGCTCCGGCGCTGGGTCCCGAATCGGTGGTGCTGTCTGCGTTTGAGGCCGCCGCAGTGGGGCTAGAGGAAGCGACAACCAGAGAAGTTGTTGGCTGGGTCGGAATAAGCTCTTTGTTCGACACGGACGCTTCTCCAGTAGCCTTGAGGAAGCTGTCGAGGGAGGTTGACATGGTCTGGGAAGGGTTGTGGATCGCGGTGGGCATCGACGATGATGGAGACGACGTCAACAACTTCTCGTGAGAGCTCGTTTTCGGTTCAGCATGTGGGCTTGTAGTCACCACCGGGTCCGGCTTGGGAGCCAGGGTGGGTGGCGGGCTATGGTCTTCGGTCAAGGTTTGGTAACCACCGATGGGGCCGCTGAATGTCGGGGCCATGGTCTTGAAGACGGTGAGAACGACGGTATCGGGATCTCCTAGGCAGAAAGTCAGCTCATCACGGCGATTGAAAGCCTGGGCAGACCAGCCCGCGTCACCGGCGGTGGCAGCCGTCGTCACGCACCATTGCCGCCCTGGTTTTTCGGGCTGTTCCCGGAAGAGCCGTCATCGGAATTGAAAGGGTTCATCTTGTCAAGCCAATCGCCAACATCGTCGATGAAGTCGCGGCGATGGTGCAAATGCCGGTGCTGGTGCTGGTGCGGCATCTTGTCGATGTCACGAGGCAGCCGCAATCGCAAAGGATGGCAGCAGACGTCGAGGATCGGGAGAATCGCGATGTTCGGAGGCACCGGCGCTGTCTCGTGCCCCGAGAGTATATCGTCGGCCGCTGGGAGAGGCTGGGTGTGGGGTGTCGACAGGAATGTGAGGGCGGCGGGAATCGAGGGGGAAGAGAATGAATAGGTCGACTATCGACCCGGGATCGCGTTTTGTCTCGGGTGAGTGCGACAGTGTCTCGGATGGTGGCGACCAACGAGGAAAAGGAAGGAAGCGCAGTTGGACCTGTTGCCAGCGAGAGGAGATAGAAAAGAGAGTGAGAAGACGGAGAGAGTCGACGAGGGCAAAGCGAGGCAATGGCGTCGTCGAGTCGGTCGGTCGGTCTGTTGTCGTCGTCGTCCAGGACGGTGGAGAGAGGGACCTAGGGAGAAAAGAATGGAACGAGCAGACCAGCGCACAAGGCACAGGAGGCTCTCGACACTGTCACACGTTCGCACGCGCGCACGCACTCACAGTTCCACACTGGATGAGTGTTGCACGCGGTAGGACTTGAAGCGGGCGTTGGACGGACGGTGATGGTGAAGGAAGAAGAGGGGGTCCCGGAGGAGAAGGAGAGGCTGTCGCCAGGGCGAGGACCAAGTATAGGTGCAAGCGCCCGCGAGTATGGATACGGGTTGACGGGGTGGTCGAAATGCCCTGAGCCCCCGGAGGCGCGGCACTGGCTTCGCAAGCGGGCCCGTTCTCGTAGGGCAGCGCCGGCAGCAGCACTTTGGGGCAGTTGATGGCATGACGGGCTTGGGGGAGGGTCCTAGCCCTGGCAAAGTGGCTGCTGGGATCGGGACGGCGTGAAGAGAGCAGCAAGGATGACGATATCCGCCCGCCCGTAAGAAGCCTAGTGCGGTGGCCGCTGTTGCGAGAAGTGGCACAGCCTGGACACGGTTAGGACCTCTTTGGGAAGCTCGATCCGCGTGAGCAAGGTTGCATTAGTTATGCCATCCATCCATCAATCCATCCATCCATCAATCCATCCATCCATCCATCCATCCGTCATCCGTCATCCATCATCCATCATCCATGGTGCGCGCAAGCGTTGTCGCGTCGCCATCACGGGCGACGGCCAGAGGCTGGTCTGGAGTTGATGTACATGCAGGGCGACGCATTCAACGCTACGCGCTGGGGCAGAGGGGGCTGAGGAGACGCATATATGGGTTACCTTCTGTTAGGTCGACCTCGCCCTCGTCTTGACAATGACCGTTGTCGTTGTGGTGTTCGTGTCGCTCTGCACAATCCAGCCCGTCTCTGGACGATCATGCACATCGTCATCTCATCCGTCAGCCCACCGCGACGCCGCTTTAGAAGAAGCGCCGCGTCCCAGCACAGCCAAACCTGCCCAGTCTGGACGGGAATAGAAGCCCTCCCCTGGCCGCTCTGCAGGGGTCTGCGCAGGGCTCCTCAGTGAGCGCCAGGGACGCGCCCGCTGTGATTGGCCATGCGGATCGAAACGAGATTGCTAGCCAGGAACAGCGCCCTCCAGTGGCCAATCCAGGGGGCCCGTGCGCCCCACCAGAGACCCCCTCATCACGGTCAACGGCCCTGGGGCTCGTTGCCCGCGAGGAGCCACGGCGACAATGGCACAGGATAGGCTTTTTGGGGCGCTGGGCTCGGTGTTACCGCCGAGTGCCACCGTCATCGTCGTCACCCGCATGCGTCCGGTCTGCATGGCCTATGTTTGCCAAGTGGCCATGGCCCGTTGGCTGCTGCGGCCCAATGGCGCATGCTCTCGACGAGGGCGGACGAGTACGAGTACGGAGTCCCTTGAGCAGGCATGGCATCTCTTCTTCCTCGCCGAATCCCTTCAGAGCAACCGCCAATGTTTCTCGTCCGTCAGCACGCCCTCGTCTCCCTCCCTCCCTCCCACTGCGCCCGAGGCGCCGCCCTGGCGCCAATGCCTCGCGGGTGCCCGAGTCAGGCTGGACTGTTCGACTTCTTTGGAAGCTTCCACGGGCCATGCCACAGCCGGCAGCAAAGGGAAGGTCGTTCGACCGGTTCGCGCGGCCGTCGAAGCCCTGGGGAAGCTAGACAGGGCCATGAAACGAGGGCGATTAGCTACTCATACAAGCACAGCTAGGCTGGCGCCTTGTACAGCTAGTCCGTAGTCCGCACTATCTTGTGTCGATTATTTCCACCCTCAGCTAGCGCGTAGCCAGCGCCGAGATGAGGCCTTTGTCTGTCGGCCGAAAGAGTGTCGGCAAAGCAGGCAGCATGTCTGTCGTTGCTGCTGCGAGCATTCGTATGTCACCGCTGCGCTGCACTTTTCAATCATCCATCGAGTGCAGCACATATGAGTATTCATCGGCTGGTCCTCCATGTGCGTGCGCCTCGCGCAACACCATGCCACGGGCTCGCACGCACTGGCCGACCCCACGCCTGATGTGGTGGCCAAACGACAAGCATTGGCACCGCCCTGCAACATGCGGCAGGGCTTCGGCATAATAAACTCGGGGCCTCCCGCCCTTCAGTTTCACCCGGTTTGTTGGTTTGCCTTCCATAGTGGGAGGCCTGGTTTGCCGTCGCAACCCTAATATCGCTTCATGGGTCGGGCTCCCGAGCTCTGCGGCGACGGCTGTTTCAGCCTCGCTCGCTCTCTGCCGAGCTGCCTCTTGTCCACCATTCTCACCACGTGAAAGTATAAGTTTTGCCAGCTACTTTGAAATCGCTCTCTGTCGATGATCATGATGTCACGTCCCCGTCCGTAATTTCGGAACCGAGGCTGGCTGAGCCATGAGGTCGCTCACTGAGCTCCGTACCAAAAAAGCTTCGTAGCATGAAATAGCTTAATTACAGGCCGCTCTGACCGAGGTTGTCGGCTACTCCGAGTCTTCGACATTTAACCAGCTTTCCGTGAGAGTGCTGGCCATTTTCACCCGGCACGTAGGTACCGGGCCCTGCGTCCAAGCGCGCACTCAAGCACGCGCCCGGACCTGCTTCAAGGCATGTTGTGTATCCCAATGCTGAGTACGGCGTAAGCAGCGACGGTACAGCTTGAAAGCGTATCACCTTGAGTACGAGTCTGAACTCCCCAGTCGCCAGAGCCGTAACGTGATTTGACAACTTGAAACAAGCATTGAATCACGCAAGCAATCAAAGCGAATAACATGCAGAGACTACACGGAGTACAAGTGTCTTGCAATCTATCGTGCACAAATTACGTCTGTACGGCTCACAGAGTCACGTCTGTGGCTTCTCCTAGGGCCTCTGGGCCAACGCGAATGGAATAAATACTCGTCAAGTCCATTCCTGTTTGCCATATTGGCTATCTACCCGCCTCATGCCTGCATCTTGCTCTACTAGCATGAAGTGAATATGAAGGCCAATGCGGGCGCATCACTCACTCATCTTTCTTCACTGACACCTTTTGTCGCTCCTTCGCTGTGCCTCACGCGGCGTCCGGCTCAGCCGTAGACACTGGAAGTGCTCGAGCGGCTCGCAGCCGTTTGCTGGAATTCTGGCCCATGCCCCAGCCCGCCGCATGCCCGCCCTTCACAACCCACGTTCTTCGTGCCTCGCACCCCAAGATGACGCACAACGGCGCTGTTCGAGCCGCCACGTTTCTCTTCGCACGTGAACATTCCCACCGAGGGCGTCGTCAGCTCTGCACAGGCGTCGTGCTACTGCCGACGACATCTCAGCTGGCCGCCACGGCGTTGTGGGGCCGGCCCGGCAGATACCGGGAGTGGGGGCGGCCGGTCGGACCTCCTTGTCGGCGCCCGGAGATCCGCCTAACCCTTCAACACTGCCGGTCTGTTGCAGCCATGGAGAGCGTTACTGATGGAGCGTCTTCGTCGATTACTACAGTGATTGTCTCGCCGTTTGTCGCCGGATGGTCGTTTTGGCAGAACGCACTCAACGGACAGGGTAGGGTAGTGGTTGGTTCGATGCTTTCGTCTGGCCTCATCACAATGCAGTCACCTCTGCGACTGGGAATCCGGTGAACTGTGACGGCCATGCATCGCCGGCTTCTTTGGGCTCGCTGTACCCGACGACTTGAGCACCAACAGCTGACCCACGTTGCCACTCATCACCATGTCTACACGTAATGGCACTCGTGACTTTTCATATATCCTTCCCGCTCTATGTCCATCTATACATGCAGCGTAGTCGCTTCGCAATGTGGCAATATAGTCTAGATATCCGCCCTCAAACTGTGCCGGGCCGCAGACGCATGAGCGGCGAGTAATGCGCCCAGGGTATAATGCATACGCAGCATGAACTCGTCCTCGCTCCCTGCTCCGGCGCTACATCGAATCCTCCATCTGTCGACTCCGCGTCTTCGACCAGTTGTCCCTATCAACCTTGCCACCCTTGCTTTCCAGCCCCATGCCCCGCTCGACCCATTCCCTGCTTTCCATTTGGGCCAGCCGGCTCAGTGCTCTGCCGAAAGCAAACGCTTCCTCCTCGCCAGCAAACAGGTTCGAGTTCTTGAGCTTCTCGGCGCTGCTCTCCACGTCTTCTATCATGGCGTCCAAGGCCTTGTTAAGCTCCTTTTCTCCAGCTTTAGACTGCGGGTTGTCCTTCAATAGACTCTCGGCTATCTCGTCGCGCGAGACGAAGAGTTCGGTAATGGGCTTCTCGGTCGTCAGCACGAGCTTCGCGTTGCCCTCGTAGACGGCGTCGATGAACGTGATGAATCTCCGCGCCAGGTCGCGCTCTCGTATCGTCATCCCCGGAATATCCGTAACGATGAAGGCGTCGTAGCAGCGGACCAGCTCCAGATAGTCGGCCGCAGACTTGGGCTTGCCGATGAGCTCATCGAACGTGAACCACGCGCACCGACCGCTGACGCGCGGTACGTAGATATCTCGACCCCAGACCTTCTGCGTCTCGGGATGCGGTTCAAAGTTCTCCGAGTCGCCAAGAAACCGGAACCACTTCTCGGCGTGCGAGTTGGCGTGTTTGTCGAGGGGCGTGTGGTAGACCCCGGATGGTGGTCGGGGAATCTTGCGGTAGTCGGTGGGCGAATCCAGATTTATGACGTGCAGCCGTTTCTTCAGCAGCTTAATCGCAGGGATGAAGGACTCCCGCTGAATTCCGTTCTTGTACAGGTCGTCGGGATGTCGGTTCGACGTCGTCACTAGCACTACGCCATGGGACATGAGGCACTCCAACAGCCTTTCACTCGAGTCAGTCGGAGGTTCTTGTCGTCTCCATGATCCCCGCCTTGCGATCACAACCCAACGTACCTTCTCAGGATCATGGCATCAGCCACGTCTGTGCACTGGAACTCGTCGAAGCAGAGCACATTGCCCTTCTCAGCAATGTCCGCGGCCACAAATGGAACGGCGTCGACGTCACTGCCGTGCTCCATCTTCATCCTGTGCAGCCGCTTGTGGACATCCTGCATGAAGTTGTGGAAGTGTATGCGCGTCTTCGTCTTCACGGAGCTGGGCAGGGTCTCGAAGAAGAGGTTCATGAGCATGGTCTTGCCGCTGCCCACATCGCCGAATAGGTACAGGCCTCGAGGCAAGTTCCCCGGGATCTCGCCAACGGCTGACTGCGCGGCCGTGCTCTTCCCAAAGAGCGATGAGAAAACTGACTTTTTGGCAGGCTTGAGGAGGTTGAGGCTGGGATGGATGACCGGGGGCGCTTCGTAATCCGCGAGTTCGTTGTGGAGATGCTCGAGGCTTTCGATGATGCCTGGAACAAGGCCGTCCCGTCAGTCACCTCTCGGGGACACACAACATTCCATGTCGAGGCCTTACCTCTCTGGTGCTCGTCATTCCGCAGCAGTCCCTCCTTGACGAGGTGATCGTACTCCTCCAGAGGCCCCCCCGCGGTTGCGTACGATCGTAGCTCGACACGACGTGCGATGAAAGCCGTCTGTCTTGGGACTGTCGTCGGGAGCATGCGCGGCCAGCCGTGAAACGCAGGACGACGGGATTCAGCCTGCCCAGCGCTGCAGCGGACGGACGTGGCGAACGCCCTGGCTCGCGGGCGATGCGCGGCTGTCCGCAGGCGGCGCAGAGGGCCATTCGGCACCGCGCCACCCCGCATACTGTGTCTCTTGGGGGCGTAGAAGAACGATGGCTGCAAGGCTCTAGGTCGCTCGGTCGAGGGGGACTGGTGAGCACTTCACCATCAAGCCAGGGCGAACGTTTCGGCGGATGGCGCAAAGGCTAACGACGTCGGGTCGGTAACGGTGAAGGGTGGCTCCATGTCCCGGGCCAGCTCCAGAGATCCAGGCCCATATTGCCGAGTCGGCGCTTGTTCTGCGCGCCGGACGTCACCGCGCTTCAGGCGACCAATCACGCAGCAGCCGAATTCATTCCCCTACCCTAGACCTCTAACATGGCCGTTCGGGAACTTACATCAAGTCCCTATGTCGACAAATCCAGGGAGTTTAATTTGAGAAAAATCAAATCCACTCTGCTACTAATTTAAACGCGGATAGACCATGGGGTCTATTTGGGCAGGGACGAAAGGGAAAACCTGAAATCAATTGACATCCGATCTCAACATTGAACTTACGTGCCAGGCATGGATGTGAACCCGTGTCTCGGCCTGGCTTGGACACAAGAGTCCAATGGCAAGAAACAACCTGCCGGCGACGAATAAGACTCAGTAACTCGTGAATGATAGGTTGCGACTTGGTATCAATAATTTCCGCGTGTGAAAGTGGCGGGTGCTGGGTCGCACCCTGGCGTCATGTCGTAAAGCTCCCGTATAGTGCAATTCAGCTTGCTTATGTCGGTACTGCACGATCCGTCAGGAATAATTTCACGTTAGTGCCATAATATTGTATGAGTATTCATACATGTAAGGCGATGTGCAGAAGCCAGAAACAGGATGCAGTGACGTGAATACTGCACGGCTCAGCCGCAATGAGGTGAACGAGTTCACATGATCGAACCTATGGTCGGGCCTGAGAACAGGCTCAATCTTCTGAGTTGGTCAAATTTTAAAAGAATGCTCAGCATCTTCCTCATCTTTTGACAGCAACCGTCGGATATTGCCGCGAAGCGGAAGTACATCGACAAGAAAGACCACTCTTGCAACAACGCGGTATATGCAGGAGGGATCATCGTGGTTCGTTGAGCCCAGTCAATATCCTGAAGCATCTGGCTTAATATACTGTTAATCAAACTAAAGAGACACTTCTGATTGTAACGTCTGGAATGTTAAGCAAACCGTATATCTGACGTCCGGGAACCTGGGAATTTTGAACTGCAGTGATTTTCTCCATCCGAGCTTGACTGAAATGGAACGACAGCATGGATGTGAAATGCTCAGCCTTTAATCATCCTTGCATGTATTCAAGCATGGACACTACAGTGAGCCATAGCCCTATCACTGACTGCGTCAAGCTCATGGATGGGAGCGCATTGACGCCAGTCTCCCTCATGGAATTTCGTAAGACATCAGCCAGACTCATCTGCTACGTCAAACCCTTTTCACTCAACTATCCAGACTGTGGCTAGATACAAATACGAATACGCGATACGATGGACATGAAAGTGGATAACCTCGAGTACCCGTAGAGTAAGCAATCGAAAGCACCAGCAGGCCGACAAGACTTCCGAGGGCACAGGGCCGCAACGCGCCTGCATTCCGCCATACCCTGGTGCGCCGCAACGCGCAGTGGGCCTGCGACTCGGAATAGATGGCCGCTTCGCTCGGCTTCTCAAAGGCCAATAAGCCAAGGCTCGTGCAGCAGACAAGGTGGCTCCCTTCGACTTGGCTCGGCCCCAACATTTCAGGGTCTGGACACGATTAGCCTTTACACAAGAACTGACCGTCGTCCCGGAGACCCCGCCAGCCATGTGCAGGCATGTCGCATGGACAAAAAAGAATACAAATTGAATCGCCACTATCCATCACTTGGGAGTGTTCCTGCATTGGCGTCTTGAGCTGTCGTCGATCTTGGCTTCGAGTAAGCGGGAGGTTTGATCGTCTGTCGATCCCGCGGCTATGGCCCATCGTGACGGCACCATGGTAGGCTGAGCTTACAGCCGCTCAGGGTAAGGTTACAACGGCCTGGTCCTTGGGCATCAACGGTCCCTGGATGCTGCTAGGTGCTAGCTAGCTACGTACGAGTAGGGATACTGCGCGTCTACGCTCAATGTCGGCAACGAGCCTGACGTGAAGAGCCACCAAGCCACAGGTCTGGCAACAACGGCGTCAACAGTGGACTTGACCTCTCCGTGCACAAGTGTCGATGGGTATAAATTTGGCTCAACATGGCAAAGAGGCACGCTCGCTTGGCGGCTCCAGGCCCCGGGCACTGGTTTCGGAGTAATACAGAGAGACTTCCCACTGACAAGCGGCCCACTTGACAAGCCGAAGCTCGTACTCGTACTTTTGCATGGCACGTCGGTGCCCATCACTTGAGCTCGCTGATGCCTGGAAGAGCTTGCGTGACAAATCGCCTCGGAACTGCCAGGTTCAGCATCGCTGCGCAAAGGCAGACTTTGCACGCTCGCTTGGGCGCCTCAGGACAGGCCCTCGAGACTCGAGAAAGGGCGGCCCAGGCCATGTTCGGGTGGCTGGCATATTGACTGACCGCAGCGTCTCGCTCGGCTTTTCACGGCCCTCCTCATCAGGAGCTCAACAATACCAAGTGCCTGTGGCGGGCGGGACTCCTCCGTTGAAGTTGAGCTCGCTCCCGAAATCGAATCTGCAGGCGATTCCTTAAGAGCGCGGCACCCGGGGCACATCGCCGAACGGGTGGGGGCTACCGAATGTCACTGCAAATGCTGCACGCGCATCCCTCCAGATCTGTCTTGGAGGCCCGTATCCGTACTCTGTAAGACGACAACCACGTGCCTCGAGAGCCAGTTTGTAGATATCCACGCCGGGTAGGTGGACAAGGTTGACGTATAGACAGCACTGTATAAATATCTCGAAGCTCTTAATACCTGGATCTACCATGGCTGCATGCCCCGAGACTGCATTGAGGGTCCGGACAAAGCACGGACCGGAGAAACACGAACAATTGCCATTCGGCCGCCGTTGAAAGTGTTGAGCCTACCAGTATTAGTTAGGAGATTTCTCGGGGTTTTAGTTTGCGCTCTCTGAGGCGGATCCTCTCTAGCCAGCTTTGTGATAAGGCACGGGTCCGCCTCTCGTCGCCTGTACCATCTTGGTGCACGGCACAGCCAATTCTGTCGAGATCGACGACTAGGGTACGGGCCTCCACCTCGGGTTTCACCTCAGGCTAGTTTGTGGCAGTCAGTAGACAAACTGCGGGGGTGCGGAACGCGAGTCGATGACAAGCATGGAGACGGAATAATGACGGCGGCGGCAGGGCAGCCAGTCAGAACGACCCAGTTTGACTGACAGCTGCCGCTAGAGGGGAGGGGGCTGGCGAAGACATACCGACAAGCGCAAATAAGCGGCGCACGATGATGTACTGAACACCGAGCGCCGATGATGTATTGAACACCGAGCGCCGAGCATCGTGGTCCTGCTGTGCCGCCGTCAACCTGCCCGACTCGAGGTCCCCGTCGCGCAGCACTGCTCAGCACATCGAGAACGCCAGCAGCCGTCGCAGGCCGTCCGCCCTCCCCGCGTTGCTGAGTGTCTTGGCGGGGAAATGACGAAATTGACTTTGAACCGCGTCGAGAAGCCTGCGGAGAGAATCTGCCACTCCGCTATATGGCGCGTCTTATGGTTTGATTCGAGCCTCGAGTCGTGGACTCGCGTGATGCACTGCTGTGGCGACGTCGACGAGGCTGGCCGATAAGATTGACGGCTCACTACCAGTGGCCGAACCCGCAGATACTCGGGGACGGCCACTCGGCACTATTACTCGCAAGCGTCTGGCTGGCGCTGGCGGGCCGATTCGACGTCTCCGGCTCCATACTCTGGTCCACGGCCGGGAGTCGACTGGCTACGAGTAATGGAGTGTGCGCGGGGGGCTCCGACCCGGTAACTTGGCAACTTGGCACTCGTACGAGTTCGGGAAGATAAAAAAAGAAGGCCTGTGATGTACGGGATTCATTCCGGCGCGCGGCGGCCCTCAACCGTCGGGTACAAATCTTCCATGATTCAAGATGGGATGCGGCTTGGTTGGAAAACCTTAGCATCGAGGCCAGTGCCTCCGCCCCCAGTCGTGCGCCGGAGCGGGGTCGGCCGAGCTAAGGTAAGGAACGAGTAACGTCCATACCTACCTTACTCGAAGGCAGTACGAAGTACCGGCAGCTCGCTAAAGTAGCCCAGCCTGGCTCCCCGCCAACAAGGCCCCCCCGCAGGCTCCTTCCCGCTGAGCCCTACGAGCTACGGCGTCTGGAGCAAATCCAGGAGCTTTCTAGGCCTCTTCCACAAGGGCTGGCGCGCTCCAGCGTCGGGGGTCCCCCGGTGAATGCACCCGAGATTCCACCTGGCATTGTCAACACCACGAGCTCGCACGCTTCCAGTCCACGACATTTGACACTCGGCACTCGACGTTTCGCCAAGTGCCCGTCTTGCCATCGCGCGCCCTACAATGGTCACCAGCACTTCATGGAGCATCACGACAGCCCTCTTACTTTCGTGCCTTGCCCTGACCGTCCCTCGCTTTCTCTCCTCTCTGCCGAGACGGCGAACGCGGCCCAGCTCTGTAGGGATCAGGCCCTGAACATTTGCATGCCGATGCCTGCAGGCGCACGATACGAGGGTGGCAGGGCCGCTGATCTGCCCTACCCCATCCGCAGCTGCTCCCAGGCTGTCAGTCGCCAGCGACCTACAACACCTGTCCTCCCTTCTCCGGCACACATACCTCATGGCCGGCGCGGTTGCAGTGCTGAGAAGACACTGGGCCAGCGTGATGGTGAATCTACGAACTACGGGCGATGCGCTTGTCCGACCATGATTCGCGACACAGAACGGACTGCTCGCCGCCTTGAGACGAGGCGCGCGAGGCGCAAGCGTTCTCATGGATGGCACACCTCAGCCACGCGCTTGGTGGATAAGCAGCAAGCCACGCCTCCTTCTGAGCTCCTTGTTGGTTCTGGCTTGGCCTAGGCCGACGCCAACCAGCACTCTCCCGCGCAGTACAGGTGCTGGCCGGCTACCAGGCCGGTCCCATCCATCCCAAGGTACGAAGCGCGCAACACCCGAAACGCCCACCCGAGCTATCTACCGCCTACGGCTTGCAGCTGCACCCAAGGCACTCCATCAAGACGCTGCTCCCAAGGCGCTGTCGCCCCTTGCCTGCCACTGGAAAATCCCCGAAGCGGCGCCGTACTCGTAAGGTGGGAGTGGGGATGCCAGGACCTCGCCGTCTCCCGTGGCGATCACCCCAGCTGCGTGCTGCAATGGCCCTTGACTCTCTCGACAAACACGGTTCAGGAGTCATTGCGAAGCTGCCATCTGGACTTTTCCTCCGATAAGCTTTCTTAGACTCCGTGCCAGCCCTGCGCCGCTGATTTACGTTGTTTCTATTCTTCTGTCATTCTGTCACTGCCGCCCGGGCCTCGCCGTCCCATTTTGCATGCTTGCCACCGGCAGGCCCGTTCTGGCACCCTGACTCTGCCCTGCTTCGCACGTCGTTCTGCTCATCAGGTAGCCGTTGTTGGCTTTATTTTGTCGGGTGTACGAGTGTGGCTATACGCTCGTGCCTGCCTGCCCAGCTGAAAGCAACGTGGGAGGAGGCAAAATCGCCCCTTGACACGAGAATGCCTCTCCAGTGAGTCGCGTTCTTGCATACCTACGTCATGTCGCCCAACCAGTCAGATGCGGGAGGTGGCTGCAGGCGATCCCGTACGACGAACCTGGAGGCGTTGGGGATTCTGGCCAGCGCCGGGCCGCTCGCCAGCAAAAGGCTAATGCCAAACCGCCGTGGGCCTCGTGGCGTCCGACTTACAGACCAGGACACCTCTACGAGTAGGCACGCACAACACACGCTGCACTTACTCACACACACCACGCCGACTTGACACTCACACACCCCCGGACGCTAAAGCCAGGGACTCGATGGTCTGGGCGGCTTGGCCTCCTCCGGCGAGCGACTGACTGGGGCTTCGTCCCCATTGACCTCCTGCTCCCTACTAGCGTGCTCTGATATAAGGTCTCCAGCCAGCGACAGCCTCCCCGCTCACTAGTCGCCAGGCTTGAGCGCTTCTCCATCAGTCCTCTCGGCGCTGGGGGTGTGGTTGCGGCGTGTATCAGCGCGAGCTTGAATCAGGATTGTAGCCGCCCGCTGATGTTCCCGGTTCTGGCCTGACCCTTTACGAGTAAGCTCCATCTGCGGCAACGAGTCCCGTACTTGTACTTCGATGCCCCCCTTCTCCTCTGCTGCAATTGCTATACATATTCCGTGCCCGGCTCCAACTTTACTTGGCATTGAGCAATGAAGCTGGCCCATCTGCCATTGTATTATAGATCTCGGTGTTGAGCCTGACGTTGTATTCCCTCGGCGCTCCAACCTCTTGGTCTTCGTCCTTGGCCCGGGTCCCCTCGCTCAACCCTGGGGGGGGCAGCGACCGCCTTCTCACTCTCCCGATCGTCTGTCTGCATTGTCTCTAACAAGATAACTGTTTGCCGCTCCTGCGGTTGAACAAACCCTGGAGGCTAAATGTCAACCCCCGCAGTAAGTGACCAACACACAACGCACCAAAGGCGGCTTAACGAATGACTTTCCAACACGATGATCCTCTCGCCTCAAAATCAGCAAAAAGCCAACCTAGCCCGTATACGAGACAACCAGAGGAGATCGCGTGCGCGCAGGAGAGAATATCTCCAAGAGCTCGAGCAGCGGCTTCGACTATGCGAGCTTCAAGGCATCGAGGCCTCTGCTGAGGTGCAAGTGGCGGCGAGGAAAGTTGCCGAGGAGAACAAGCAGCTGCGGGAGCTTCTCTACAAGTACGGCGCAACCGACGAGCACATCGCCAGATATCTGCAGTCCGGCGCAGCCAGTTCCCTCGAGCCCGGCAGGAGGCAGCCGTTCCGCGCAGACGGCACCGGAACGTCTGCAATGTCGCTGCAGCAGCTGTTGCTGCCACGACGACCAGCCAGTTTCGACCAAGGTGTCTGCTTCCCCCTGCCTAACCAATCGAGCCGGGAGAACTCCATCGCCAGCGCATCCACAGCCAGTTCGTCTGTGTGGGAGGCAACGCAAGGGCCGATGGCACCCTATGGCCACCATCAGCAAGTTGGCATGGCCTCCACCACCATGGGCGCTCCGGGCCATCAGCAGTACGAGTACTCCTCTCCAGCCTTTGCAGGAAATCCGGTTGTAAATCGACACAATTCATATTCTGGGCAACCATCGACGTCGATGCTCGGCGACCCGCGGCAGGCTATCGTAACGACACAACCCATGCCCGTCGACGGGCGCCCAGAATTGAACTACCAATATTCAATGCCCTCATACCAAGGCCCTGCGGCTGGAGTTTACGACCCCCCCACCAGCGGTTGCTGACAGGAACTGGCCTGGGGGATTCCTCTCTATCGCCAAGACGAAATGCTGTTTTGAATATGAAGAATTTACGATGATCAGGTCAAGCTTGGCTTGAAGTCACATTGAAGGATCCATCTCGAGCGGTATTCGCACCAAAGTAGGATGGTCCGCTAAGGTTCGACTTGCCTGGCTCTAAACAACACCACTTTACAGAACAGCGATTATCTCTCGACGATAATGCACCGGCTCCCCGACACCAGGCCACGGATTGAGCAGATACAATAATCAAAGGCCATCAGAAAGACACGAGCCAATTCGAACATCTTAATGACCGGGCGACAGTTTAAGTTTGGTCAAAACATCGAACGGCACGCTATTGGATACATGGGTGGCTCCAGAGTTGGCGGCGGTGACAAGGCTTAAGCTCTTATGTCTGATGGTAGTTATTCAGAGCTGGGTCTTATTTGGGGGACGTGGAAGATGGTTTCAAGCTCGAGTTCGGACGAAACGCGCACTGCGCGATGACGACAATGACCAAGAAAGCCCACGTTGGAGTGGAATACAGCTACACGAGCTCCGGGGCCGTGACAAGCCGCACCGGACTTAGCAAATGGGACACCGCGAAATGGTTTTGAGATGAACTTACGAATGGGAGTACACACGGGAACAAAATGGGTTGTGGAGCATTGGTGGCCTTTGGGCCAACAGCAAGCGAGCATACAGGCCGAGATGCGGTTGCATAGCTGCTTGCAGTGATTGAAACACTGCCTGCACGAGGGGGTTTGTTTCTTTGCAACTAGTTAAGGTTTGTGAATGGATTTAACGTTAAACATAATAAATGAACATATCAAAGTAAAGGAGGCGCAGTGGACGGCTTTGTGGCTTGAAACAAAGAGCATATTGACCTCGGACATGCAAGTCAACAAAGAACGTCGTCCCTGACGATAAAAGCTTAAAGTCAAACAAATTGCTGCCGACGAAGCAGAAGCTGGCTCATCAAATCGATAAATACAGACATCTTGCACACCCTGCGGTAGTGGTTGCGCCGGCTGCTTTGCTGGAACGAGAGATTCCTGTCAAGGACTATCTGCGCTCAGGTCTCATGAAGACATGTCCACATCGCATTGCTGAGCGAAAGTCTGAAAATATGAACCAAGAAGATTGCGACGCGGTAGGGGGGAGAATGTCGAGGAAACGGCGGCACGAGGATCCCGATGTCGATGACAACACGAGGTCCAGAAGACGACAGCGGCGGGAAGATTGTGGCCCGTCGCCGAAGCAGCCTCTCGCGGAAGTTATTGCCGCCCCTAGGGCCGCTGGTTACAAAGACGAGATGCGGATGAAGAAAGGACGCAGCAGAGGAGGGGAGGGATCGACGCGACTGGGCCAGGACGACTATGGCAGCTGGGAGCTGCCCGCGCAGCTGCCCACCTGCGCATGGCTTGGAGGCGAAGCCACAGCAAGCCGACAGACCAGTGGCCGAGGCGACAGCTGTGCCGGTGTGAAATGGAACGATGCCGCAGCCGAAGCCTTTACCGCCGCCTGGCCTCCCCGTCCTACACTCCCCCGTCCTACACCCCCCTGTCCTACACTTGTCACAAGGGCTTTTGTTGGTGACGAGCGAACGACCCTGAGGGGCGCGAGGACGGGGAAGGGTCCACAAGGGGGTCAATCGGGTCGAAATAACACCGCAAGCCATGTTTGGGAATCTGCATACAAGGATGGCCGCGGCCGATGTGGTCGACTTGGCCGACAAAGGCAATGGGACGAGGCCGCGCCGGGCAGGCTGGCGGGTGGGAGAGATGATGGCAGTGTTGAAATTGCTGGCACGCGAGTTGCATCCCGAGGATCTCTTCCTCGAGAAGAAGTTGCAGCAATAGGGCCCGAGCAACCGGTGGCGATACCCCGGAAACAGAATCGCGGCGACAGCAGCGGCGACCGCGATGACGATGCCGGGAGCCGTCGGCGGAGGGGCCCGACCCGGTGGGTCTCGACGACAGCCGACCCGGACCCCCGGCCGCTGTCGGCCGTGCTTCCCCCGGCTCCCATCCGCCTCAGCCCGCACTACGAGCTCCTCCTGCAGCACAGCAAGAGCGGCACGGCCGCAAACACGATGGCCCTCGACGACGATGAGGCCGTCCTGCTCGCCATCTTCGAGTTCCAGAACCTGGCCGAACTGGCCGACCGCGACACCACCACCTTCAACCAGCTCTACGCCGCCTTCACGCGTCTGCCGACCCTGCTGCAGCGCGAGGCCTTCGAGTGCGCGCCGGGTCGTGCGGGCGCTTTTGTGGATGCGGTGCTGCGCGCCTGGCCCGTGTACATAGGCACGGAGCTCGAGCCCGCCGTCATGAGCGGCGTGCTGCAGGACATGCGCGCGCGCCTGGATGGCCTGCTTGCGTGCGGCGCGCGCGCCGAGCAGGTGCCGTACCTGGTCGAGGAGGGGGGCCAGGCGTGTATGGTGGTTTGAGCATGAATCGCACTCCTTGCGTTGTTGTTCGTCCTAGAATGGGCGCAGGTTTCTCTGTACGGGGTTGAGGCGTGACGCTAGAAGGCAAGATAACTACCAGACTTCCACCCACTGCTTTGCCTCATTAATGCATGGCAACTCCGCTAATGACCCTGACCATTGACCATTGTACATGTATACGCTAGAATCCACCGCAAAACGAGGCAGATGGAGCAATAAGAAAAAGCACACGTCGCCACCAATTGGCTACAAAAAGTAGTCGGCCACAGGCTTCTTCGCAGGCATGCCCCTGGAGTCCTGTGGCGCGGCCTGGAACACCCGGTATCGTCGCGCCGGCCCGGACTTGTGACCCACGCTCGTGTCCGCCTCCATCATGACGCCGCCGACGCCGCCGTCGCTGCGACCCACGTCGCCGTTGCTCCGCGCGAAGACGCCCGTGCCCGACGCGTCCTCGGACAGTTCCAGCACGGCCGCCACGTTGCCGCACCGGTAGCAGTAGTTTGGCGCCGACCATACCGTCACGATGGACGCGTCGAACATTTCCTTGAAGCCCTCCATGACAAGCTGATGCGCGCGGGCAATTAGGCTGAGGTCGTTGCGGTGGTTGAAGACCTTGACGATATCAGCCCCGAAGAGGAAGCCAGCACCCCGCGGGGAGAGACCCCAGCCGTCGATATCGTCTGGATCTGACCATAGTAGATCGCACATGGCGCCCTCGTGAGGTACCTCCTGCTTTCGATCGATGAGGCGGATCTTGTCAACCGTATCGATGAGAGGACTTAGCCCGCCGTGCACACACAGCACCGCCCCCGCGGGATTGCCTACGCTGCCGCCGCTATCCCCAGATGCACCGGAGCCAGGAGGACCAGTCTTCTCCCCCCCGCCGGCCCCGTTGGCAGCCTGGGTCTGCCCTTGGGCCTGCGCCTCCAGCTGCCGGAGCCTCTGTCGCGAGAAGCGGCTGATGATGGATCCGTTCTGGTCGCACACCTCAATCTCGGTGTCTTCCTCAACGGGCGCCTGGCCGGGGGAGAGGGTATTGGAGGCGCCGAGGACGATGGCTCCCAGCGCCAGGTAGTCGAACACGTCGCAGCAATACCGCCACACGTTCGCGCTGCCGTATTTTCGGAGGCACTCGTCGTAGAAGCCGTAGACGGTGGTGATCTGACGCGACTCGTGGTTGCCGCGGATGAGGGTCATGCGGTCGGGGTATCGAACTTTCAGGCAGAGGAGGAGGAGGAAGGATTCGAGAGAATAGAACCCACGGTCGACAAAGTCGCCTGTCCAGCTCGGTTAGCAAAGTACGACTTTCGAAGCAGAGCCTCGGACGAGAGGCATACCCATGAAGAGGTAGTTTGTGTCGGGCACGTCGCCGCCGACTCGGAATAGTTCCATCAAGTCATGGAACTGGCCGTGGATGTCGCCACATATCTATCACAAGCGTCAGAAAACAAGACAGCTACGGCGGACGAAGCTGCGGGTGATATACCGTGACCGGCGCAGTCACCGTGACCACGTTCCCCTCTTCGATCAGCAGCTCGCGGGCGCGGTGGCACAGCTCTCGGACCTGCGGTTCAGGGATAGGCCGACATGCGCGCAGTTGCGCAATCGCCCTGCGGACCAGGTCAGTAAGTCGGCAGGCGCCGGGCCGAGGAGGCGTTGGAAGCTTACTTGTCGAGGTCGCTCATCGTGGCCCGGGGTTCCTGACGGTCGCGCGTGAGGCGCGGCGACCGTTTACAATCTCGTTGGCGTCAATTTGCAGGACCATAACATGTCGCGACAAGGCTGTCTATAAATAATGAGCCGGCGCACCAGGCAAGGCAGGCGCTTACTGTCGTGTCGCACGAGAAACGGTTGAAGGTGGTTGAGGATGCGAAAATCTGGAGAACGGTTGTCGATGGCGATCGCGGATGGCTATCGGAAAGCGCAACCCGTCAGCCTGCCGATTTCTTAGACATCTTGGCTAGCGCCGTGCCCCGCGACCCGCAGGCCAGGGGGTTGCCTGGAACCACGTTTTGCCGGTTCCGGGCCACCGGAGGTCCCTCCAACCAATGAGCGGCCTCGGAAACAATCGTGCAGCAGCCAGAGACAGCAGGATCACGAGAGCCGCTTTTTTGCGCGTCTACGAGCATCGTCACCGAGCTGCATTGATCCCCCCGCCATCGCCGCCGCCGGCCCAGCCTTTGTCGCGGCGATTGGAACATGTTACGGCCGTTATGTGAGCACTCTTGCGCCTCAGCTTCTGCCGAACCCCCCGCTGACTTCCCAATTGAACCTGATTGATCCCCTGATCCGAACACCACGAAGACGAGGCTCTGGGATCATGCCACCGCACCTCCACCCCAGGTCGCGCATGACCTCGTCTCTTTTCGCCACGACCGTCGTCGCCAGCTTCTTTGTCGTCGCGCTCCCGCACATCCTCCCCTGCCCGGTACCACGGACGAAGTACGCCGATGGCGAGGTGATTGTCGACGAGAACGGCAGGCGGAGACGGTGGAGGAGGAAGGAAACGACGGAGAATGGGGACGGGATTGTGCAATTCAACCAAACAGCCGACGATGACAACAACACATACAACGCGACCGAGCGGACCACGAGAGAGTGCCCGGTGCCGAAGCCTGGCGGAATGCTGGGCGAGTGGCTCGGGTTCCACAAGAACGACGCGGAGGCGGAAACGCGGAGGAGGGTCGATAGGTGACAAACGAGACAAAGACGAAAATAGATTTTACAGCAATGTTCAAAGACGTGTTTCGATATCTTGGCCTGCAACGCCTTTGGCGCTGTGCATGGAATGCAATGTTTGGACGCACGATCGATTCGCCGAGCACAAACGATCTCAAGAGCTGGCGGTGATGCTAAAAAAAAGCTCACCAAGACTTGAGGCACCCGCAGATCACGACGGTATGGCCATGGTTTCGGTTCCGTGCGGCGTCGATGTTTGCCGCAACGTCAGGCCGGGCGAGTCAGCGGCACCCCTGAACCGTGGGCAGCGGCTGATTCACGGCGTAACGGGCGCCACTGAGAGGGCTTCGGGAAGAATTGAGGTTATTTTCGCGTTCATCACAAGTGGAACCGGCCATCGAGTGGGATTGGGCCTTGAGAGTCGAGACCGTTGGCATGGCCGGCTCCGCGACTCCTTGCTACCCCGACCTCAACATCAGACAAGCTAACCGGACAAGCCTATGAGCTAAAAACGCCCGCATCATCTGTCGCTGGGCGACCAATTGCCTGGTGGCGGCGTCTGGCCGTCAGTCGCTGTCCGGCGCGAGCTCTGCGGCTGCGACCACTACCGGGCGATCTGACGTCGGAGGAGCGACTAGGGGCCTCAGCCCAGCCCCACGAGCTTAATGCTCCCCCCGCGACCGGAGGCACCCACCACGTGCTCGCGCCAATGGCATTACACGACTTGCGACACGCTTCTCGACTCCTGAGGTGGTGTTGTTTATGCTTACAATGACACTTTTTCCTTGGTGTCCTCGGAAGGAGCCGGTCGCGGGTGGCGAACCACCAAGGCCGATCGAAACTTCTGGCCTCGCCCAGATGCACAGCTCCGCTCCATGACCCTCTGGCCGGTACCAGGTCCACGGGGGCTGGAGGTTCATGAAGCCGGTCTCAAAGGTGATGTCGGCCGGCGATGATGCGACGGGGAGCAGCGTTTGGATGGGAACTCGTCGTGACGACCGTCTCTTGGCATCGCCAGGAGCGCATCTTCTGAGCGCGACGCCCAAAAATAGCATCCGCGCTCGACTTCACACGGCTCTTCACCAACCGGCCGACGACTATATCTTGCGGCTTCGTGCCTCATCGACCTGTCTGGTTCGGACTTGCACCAGCATCACCAAGCACTCTCTCTCCTTCTCCTGCCTCAGTATCATCTTTTCCAAGAGCTGCGCTCTGTCCGATTCGCTAGAGCTGCGCTCTCTTTGATTTGTTTGCAAACATTTTTTTTTGGCTCCAACGTTTTTCTCACTCTCTTTCCTCACATCAACGACTTGATATCATTACACGTCTCATACAAGGCATCATGAAGTCCGCCGCTGTCCTCCTCCTCACCGCTGGCCTGGTGTCGGCCGCCGCCGTCCCTGTTCAGCTGGCTGAGCGCAAGAATGCACTGCAGCCGCTGCCCATCGACGTCGCCGAGGTCCGGCGTGCGGCGTGGTATGCCAGAGCGACGCCTCCGCCCCCGGCTCCAGCTGCGGGCTCGACCCCAGCTCCAATCCTAGGTGCTGCCTCGGCTCCGGCTCCGGCCGAGTCTCAGGCTCCCAAGGCCAACGAGGAGGGCAAGGGGTCCGGTGAGGCTCCGCCCGCGGAAGCTCCCAAGGGCGGCGAAGGCAACAAAGAAGGCGGAAAGGAAGGCGAAGGCAACAAGGCTCCGCCCGCGGAGGCTCCTAAGGAAGGCGGAAAGGAGGGCGAAGGCAACAAGGCTCCGCCCGCGGAGGCTCCTAAGGAAGGCGGAAAAGAGGGCGAAGGCAACAAAGCTCCGCCCGCAGAAGCTCCTAAGGAGGGCGAAGGCAACAAGACTCCACCAGCGGAAGCTCCTAAGGGTGGCGAAGAAGGCAACAAGGGAGGCGAAGGCAACAAGGGAGGCGAAGGCAACAAGGGAGGCGAAGGCAACAAGGGAGGCGAAGGCAACAAGGGAGGCGAAGGCAACAAGGGAGGCGAAGGCAA
>JALHBU010000342.1:0-15594 GCA_024340005.1 Tolypocladium tropicale | reverse complement strand
AAAAAAAAAAAAAAGTTCGGCTCCCGTCATCGTCGGGTGCGTAACTTGCACCAGGTAAGCCGCTCCATGGGAAGCACCCCTCCCCCCCTTCTTTCACATCTGTTGTGCACCCTGCCCCCACCCTGCCGGGCCACGTCGGCGACTCACTTTTTTGTCTCTGCGGCTGAGAGGCTGTACATGTCTCCTCGTCGACAATATTTGGGTGAATGCTGATGAATAGCTCCAAACCCGTTTCAAGGCTGTGATATCTCGGCGACCCGCAGGCGTAGGAGCGCTCCTCGAGCCTGAGACCCGCCGACGGGCTATGACACCGAGACCTACCGAGCAGTTGTGTCACCGCGTCGACGAGAGAATTGGCGAGCAGGCGTGTCCTGATCTGGTTGTTTCTTGGCCGCGCGGCCGTGCCTTCGGATGAGCAGAATGCCTGCCAGATCGTTCTTCCACCTGCCCGATGCCCAGCGATCGCGGTGCGGCAGCCGTCTTGGAGGTGTTCCAAGGCTACATATCCAAATACTGGACTGCCACTCTCGCCCGACGTGAGGGCTGCATGCTCGTACCTCGTGCGACACACCTACAATGCCCATCTCGTTCCTACATTCCAGCCCACATGCGGGCCGAGGGGGGCGTGCGGCTTAACATGATGACGGGCACCCCTCATACACCACGGGCCCACGCATCTCATGTCAATGTATTTGTGGCCCGGGAGCGCGATCACAGACACTTTGCTCCGGGCCACAACAGACAAGCTTCGTCTCATGAATGAAGTTTGGCCCAAGCATTTGCTTGGGGGCTCCCGATTCCTCTCGGCCGGCAGGTGTCCGTGCCATGCTGTCCACATAATCGCCAAAACGGCCCATTCTTCCTCGCCCTTGCGCCGGGTATATATCCTCGCGTCATCTCTGGAACTCTGTGCAGCTTCTGCCCGAGCCATGCAACGTCCCCTTTGAAGACAACCTGCTCCGCGTCGACAACGCCGACGAAGCTATCCCGACCGTGCCAGCAAAACCTACAGCTGACTCGGAGGTGCTGCGTTTTGGTTTGCTTCGTTGCGTATTCCTCCCAATCTTACACGCGGAAACTCAACGGTCGGCACCCACTCCGCCCAGCGCCACTAGTTCCGAGCCGGAATTCTGCACGGTGGCGCGCAACTCTGTTGCTACTTTTGCGCATCCGCCTCGTGCCGCTCGTCTCCATTACCGAGCACTGGCTGAGGTTACTTCCGGAGTCCTTCATCCTTCAGAGGGCGGTTTAGGAAAGACTCGGTCCGAATATCTCCCAAGAGGCGCCAAGGTGGGACGCCTTTAGCACATACTCTTGACATAAAGAGTCTCATATTCTCCTTCACACCCTCCCTCCGCGGCCATCCTCCAAGGCACAGATTCTTGTTCAACCTTGTCTGCTCCGACGCTCAAGACGTTGCATTCGTCAAACTTGAAGAACCTTGTGGCTACCCACTGGACGGCGTCCCTCATCTCGATCAAGCTCACATTCGTCCACCATGGACTGTCCTGTATCAGCGGTTCGAGAAGCTACCCACATTCTCGCAAAGAGCAACTCACGCCAACTCTCTCCTCCTCCCGCATACACCCCCGGCAGGTACATCGACCTGCGTAACATCACAGCCAGGCAACTCCAACAATCGCGGGCAACGCAACCTACACCTTTGCTGGTAGACCGCTCCCCAATGGCTACCTTCCTAAGCGGGTCCGCAATGGTGGACGACCAAGACGACTCCGAGGACAGTGTGCCGGCCATCAACCTGCGAATAAACACGTCCGTGACCATCTCCAGCAACGACAACATGGTGTGCTTTGCCGACACGCCGGCCGAACACGCCAACGCCGTCGCCGAGGCGGTCGTCAAGGCCATCCAGCAGCACAGCTCTGGCCAGTGTGGTATTCCCATGATTGATGAGGAAGGCCGCCCTCGTCCCATCAGAATTGAGGTCGATGCCGGCCTGAAGATCGAGGGAACGGGCAACGTCATCGGCAAGGAATCCATTGTCGCAGAGGTGCTCCGGCAGAGGAGCCAGTCCCTACGACGACGAAGGCAAGAGGACGACGGCGACGAGGATGAGGCGGCGAGTCCATTCAAACGCCGGCGGTCTAGCGGGTGAGTTGTGCCATGTGCAGTCGAGTTCCTGAGCAACAACTCTGAACCACGTCCATCTGTGGAGGCGTCTTTCGGCTTCTTTTTGGCTTACACGCGGCATTGCGGACGTGGCTGCTTCTCTGTACACAAGTCTGCTTGAACCAAGTCAAGCCGAGGCTGCTTCTTCCAGTACTGCTGCTACTGCTAATACCCGTGCAGCCATCGGCACATGTTGGGGGTTCTTCATGAACTATGGGCACGGGGCTTATACGGGCTCGCGTGTAGAGCCTATGATGGGCTCCGGAGGGGGACAAAAGGCCGGAACGGCAAATACCCTCGTAATCTGGGCGGTAATAATAGCCTAGGTAGTCTAATCACGGCTTTTTAACAAAAGAAGCTCACAAACCAAGGTTGCGACGGCTGCCCTACCCTGTGCATGACGACAAGTAAGGTATCCCACAAGCGCCCAGGTGCATTGCAGGGCCTAGCTGGCCACAGTTTGCAGCGCGAGCCGCCGGGCTGGGTGCACTAATTCGCACCTAGTGTAAGCCATTCCAGACGCTCGGTATTGAGGCCGTCCGAGTCCCAGCCTGCCGGTTCCCCGTCCCTACGGCGGCGACGGCGCCGGCGCCGGTGGCTTCCGCTACTTTAGCGTTGCTGCCGCTGGCAGTCTGGTCGACCGCCAGCTGGCGTCTACGCCAAGCGCCAGTGGCTCGCCGCCTGCGTGCCAGGTGGTACGTGAGCCGTGGGCACCGCGCGGCTAATTAACCAAAGGCCGAATAATCCCATCGAGGCGCACCTCGCAACTGCCCTACCTTACTCGTATCTACGGAGTACCTTATTAGGCACTTGCGTAGGTACGAGTTAGGCAATAGGGTGCCGAATCGACGCCACCACGGCGCAGCATGTTACGGAGTACGGAGCAGATCTGCGGGTGTGCCGGGATGTGGGCTGTCGCGGGCGGACGTGAGCTCTTGACCGAGGACAATGGGGTGGCTATTGTGTCGGGCGGTCTAGTCTCCCAAGTCTCCGTCGTCACCTCCAGACCTCTTTCCCCTCCAAATCGCCAGATCAACCCGGCCGGCCGACCAGCCCTGGCCATGATGCCGCAGAGCATAGGGGTCCAGTAAGAGGCCGGCGACGACCGCCGCCGCCGGCCCCCCTGGCAACCGACGGACGCCAAGCTCGCCCCTCATCGCACGCACGCCCCTCCTCAGCTCGTAGCTTGCGGCGGCGGCTGCTGCTCATCGCATCGCCGGAGACTTCCAACTGAACCCGTCTCGCCGTATCCAGGGCCCTCGCTTCTGCTCCTGCTGCTGCTTCTGCTCCTGCTGCTGCTTCTGCTCCTGCTGCTGCTGCTGCTGCTGCTGCTGCTGCTGTAAACGGGCTTCACGGCCGCCCCCGCCCTCGCAATGGCGGCCCTCACCATCCGCAACCTCACCATGCACGCCCTCGAGCTCGTCAAGGTCGAGCGCTTCGAGGGCGAGCGCGTGCAGCAGGGCAACCTCATGCGCAACGTCACGGGCACCATCACGGGCCTGCTCAACGCCACGGCGCTGCCGCGGCGCGAGACGCACCCCAAGGGCGACGCCGTGCGCTCCGACGACGTGGCCGTGTCCCTCGAGCCCTTCCGCGCCGTGCAGACCGACGTGGCCGCCGCCGAGCCCGGCCGCGAGGTGCTCCGGCTCACGTTCCGCACCGAGGACCACGGCTACACGGCCGACGTGCCCAGCCCCGCGAGCACGTCGACCGTCATGGCCAAGCTCGACGACGGGCCCCACGACCTGACCGTCGTCTACGTGCCCGCCGCCGCCCTGCTGGCCGTCTTCTCGTCGGCCCGCCTCGACGCCTGGATGCGCGAGCTGCACGACGACTGGCCCCTCACGCTGCTGTCCATCCCCGGCACGCACAACTCGCCCACCTGCCACACGGCCCTGCCCTCGGTCCGCTGCCAGGCCGTCGGCGTGCCCGAGCAGCTGCGCAACGGCGTGCGCTTCCTCGACATCCGCCTCTCAGCCAGCCCGGACAACGACCGCCTCGCCCTCGTCCACAGCGTCTTCCCCATCTCCCTGACCGGCACCAAGTACTTCGCCGACATGCTCGACGACCTGTACCGTTTCCTCGACGACAACCCCACCGAGGCCCTCATCATGAGTCTCAAGCGCGAGGGCACCGGCAAGGCCTCGGACGGCCAGATGGCCAAGTACCTCAAGGACGGCTACGTCGACAAGCGGCCCGACCGCTGGTGGACCGAGCCCGCCGTCCCCACCCTCGGCCAGGCCCGCGGCAGGATCGTCATCGTCCGCCGCTTCGGCATCGACGACGACATGCGCGACGCCTGCTGGGACGGCCGCGGCTGGGGCATCGACGCCCAGCAGTGGCCCGACAACTGCGAGGACGGCACCGGCGGCAACGGCCACTTCCGCATCCAGGACTTCTACGAGGTATCCGAGAGCCAGAACATCGACAGGAAGATCGGCTACAGCCGCGGCCAGCTCGAGCGCGCCGCCGAGCAGGCCTTTGCCCTCGCCGGCATGCCCGACTACCAGCCCGAGGCCCCGACGCCGCCCTTTTTCGTCAACTTCCTCAGCGCCAGCAACTTCTTCAACGCCTCGTGCTGGCCTGAGCGCATCGCCGCCAAGGTGAACCCGGCCGTCATCGAGTACCTCTGCGCCTGCCACGGCGAAGAGGGCAAGGGGCCCCAGAAGCTCAAGGTCGGCTCGGCCGGTACCGGCATCGTCGTCACCGACTGGGTTGGCGCCAACGGCAACTGGGATCTCATCCGCTGCATCGTGGGCATGAACGCCAGGCTGCAGCTGAACAAGTAGAGACGGAACACGAAATAACTTTTGCACATTGGGTAGACAATTGGTCTGTTCAGACAACCACGTACATGGAACTGGCAATAGAGGAATCACATCATACGAGAAATGAGAGCAAAAGTCCACCGGGAACAGTTATATTATCATTGGATAAGGTATAAATAGTTGCGAACTCAGTCACCACATCACCCGGATGTCATCACTGTCAATGCATGGTCAGCACAGTTCTTCAGAAATTCCTCTGAACATAAGAATGATTTGTGAGAAAACCATGTCAGTTCTCCAAGGTGAAAAGATTGTTCATCACGATGAACTCAGTTATACGTAGATAGAAATAGAACAAGTCATCTTGATGGTATGGGGAAAGGCGTGCTGAGAGGGGATAGTACTTGCCTCGCATGCATCCAAGTCAAGTTCACCGGGTCATCAGCCTATTCTGCCCTAGCCGCGTTTGTTAGTCCCTGACCGACAAGGCGACTTGCAACAATAAAATAATGGCAAAAGAGATCTGTGCAGCCGTTAGCATTCAGACATTGCCTGCCAAGCTGGCGGCTGGAGACGCACCATATCAGAAGTTGTTAATTGTGTTCATGCTCCAGCAATCGAAGATTGAGGATCAAACAGTGTGAATACGTTGATCACCTCATCACTGAACTCGTTGATATAGAAAGAAATTCTCAATTTTGAATTACCTGTGGAAATCTGAGTCAGTTGACTAGTACAGAACACCAGCAGCATCAAACAGCAATCTCCAAAGGCCAAAGTCAGGTGACGAAGTGTCATCAATAGCACCCGCCAGTCCCCCACCACAAGGTTTGTACGCCTTGCTGTCTAGGGCGGGAGGTGGCGGGGCTCGATTATGTCCGCCCGTTCGTTCAAGTCTTCATCATACAATGGCAACGCTCAATCGAAACATGCGGAGTGTCGGTTACCTATCGAGGTACAGTTAGCAACAGTGACCTCATTGCGGTGCAACGAAAAAAAGTTGTGATCATGATCTCCAGTCAGACAAGGCTGAAACTTATAAAACACTTTATCCACATCGTATATTAAGAATGAGGAATCCCTGAGGTGTCAAATTGATCATCACTCGGAGAGGGTACGGGCAGGGCAAAAGGAAAAGAGTTGGAACCAACCTTTTGAAGACATTTGTCGAAAGAGATCAAGCGACGACGAATCGAAGCCCACGGGCACCTGGCCTTGAAAATTGTCAGCTGAGGCTCTTCAAATACAAAAGTCTTGACGATGCCAAGCCTGAAGCATTGTTCAGTGTAAAACTAGACGGTGCTAGATTCACCATGGTGTGGTATGAATTGGATTGTTCGTGAAGTTGGTCATCATGAAGGAAATTGGCACGCAAAGACAGTGGCTTTCTTACCTCGAAGCAGGATCACCTCCATCAAGAGACACGCCCGTCAAGAGGGCTCGGCACGCGGTGTGCACTTGCACAACGCGCAGCTCGAGCCCAGGTGCGGTGGTCCGAGGAGGTTTGAGAGGAAAGAAAACATTCCCAAAAATTTCTCGGTGGAAGTAGAAATACGGCCCTCGGAGCGGAGCTGCACAGTAGCCGAAGTGGCGCTAGCGCGCCAAAACGCCCCCGCATCTGTGGCTCCTTGCTCTCGTGCCGTGGCGCTGTGGCGGTGCACCCGATCCCTCCCGTCGCCAGCTTGCGTGGCGACCCGTCATAAGGCGGGCGGATATAAGGGCCCTCGACGCCCCGAAGCTCGGCTCGGACTCTCACACAGGAGCAACAAACTCTTGACGCATCCTCCAAGGGAGAGCAACAACGAGCTTCATCATGGCGTCCGCAGGGGCGATTTGGGGTCCAGCGACCCTTCGTCTCCTGCGCGTCGCCGTTACCAGAACCTCCAAGGCCATCCGCACCAAGCTGGTGGAGGCGACCAGGCCGCTACAAGGCCAGGCACAGCATGTTCCCATCGGGAGCGGATGCACCGGACGACAACCGATTCATCCTGCCGCTCTTTTGAAGCAGCACAAGCGAGGCGCACGGTGGTTCTCCAGCGCGGCCTCCACGAACATCAACAATGTGTTGCGGAGGTTTCTCAGCTCCGAGCGCGGCGTCGGCTCCCGCCCCGACCGCTTCAGGCTTCCTTCCTCCAACACTTCTCGGCGCATTGCGCAGTTCTCAGGGCGGGCTCCGTTTGCGAATGCTCTGCGGCCAAACTTGACAGGAGGTGCCATGCCCCGAACCGCTGGAGGTTATAGCCTTGGCGGTGGCGCCCGGTACTTCTCCCACACACCCGCGGCCCCAGCCCAGGTCGTCCAGAACGTCTCGCAAGCCATGAGGGCTTTCTTCCTCTCTGGCCAGAAGCTCAGATATGACGGAGTTGGAGTATACGGCGAGCGAAAGTATCGAGCCGTTTCGAACCTCGAGGACGAGGCCATGCGAAGACTGGCCGACATTCCCCGGTCCGCTCCTGGATCTTTCATCGACTTCCAGGTCAGCCCCACCATCACGGCCCTCAGCCCTCTCGCTGCCGCCCTCGCTCGCGCTACGGAGACTTCTGGTTTCCGTGCTGAGGTTGTTGGCCATCCGGCAACGCTGAACACCGACGGATTCCTCGATGTGCTGTCTGCCGATTTCGGGAGAGCTTTGAAAGACTTGACGACAGTGTACGCCGATCTGAGGCGGCTTTCGGTCCTGGGTGATCTCCCAATTACCTTGGAGAACGCCAACACGCTTCGAGTTCGGTTTCCCGGAGTCGATGCCTCAACCATCGAGAGGCTGTGTGACGATATCGGGATCCAGCGGGGCGTGGTGAGCCAGGACGCTGGATTCGACTTCGCAGTTGGTGCCCCGATGGCCCTCAGGTTCCCGTTCGCGCCGGACACCGAAAAGACGGTGACGTCTCCCGGAGGGTCGGCGCGATCTTTGGAGGGCCATGAGATGGACGAGATGTCGTCGCTTGAAGACGACTCGTTCGTAAGAGAGGCTTTTGCGGAGGAAATGTCCGAAAATCCGTGGTTGTCCGAACCCGAGGGCTATAACAGCATGTCGCCGCCCGTCAGCTCCGGTGAGCACTGCTCGGGCGAGTTTGAGGGTCTTGAGGGCATATATCGATTTCTGGAGGAATGCGACCGAGGGCAAGGAAGACTCGGGTGAGTCTTTGATGGGGGCTTGAATTGGAGCGAGTATGCAGTTTTCAGCGATGCAGAGCACTGCTCGACGTGCGGAGACTCGGGGACATCCGCATATATCCACACTCTTTTACCGCTGTAAGTTGTTGAGCCTAGTCAGCCAGCTAGATACGCGAAATGCAATTTCCTTGGAGTCTCTCACCCACATGCTCATTAATTGCCGTGGCGAGGCCGTGGCGAGGAGCTAGTTCCGAGTAGAGCCTCAGCGGCGGTGTGGCCTGACGGCGCCGTCTTGGTGCTTCCCAGCTTGGGTGTGCTTGGTGTGGCGTCCAAAAGATGGGTTTCGGTCGAGATGTGTTGGAGAAACATGCCAAACGATATCAATTCGGCGCACATAACTTCGCAGTTACGCGTGGTGGCCGGCATGCTGTCGGCCAGGCGCGATGCTCGCGAGCCGCAAAGCGCAAACAATCAGCCGATGCTGTGGGTGTTGCAAATTGACGGGAGGGTCTACGAGCAAAATGCACGGAAGCTCTCGCCTAGGCCGCGGGGCTTATCGCCTATCGCATCGCCGGCGCCTCGGAGCTCCTGTGGGCCACGAGTGGCGCTGCTCCAGGTAGTCAAGTCTGGGTTGCCTTTTGAGATCGAGGCGTCTCCGGACTATCCAGCCTACAGACGTGGGGAATTGGATGCGAAGGGGCTCTTGAACGGAGGAGACATCCATAGTTGCCGAACAAGACTGCCGGTTAGGGGAGCAGCCTGCGGCACAGCAACCTGGGAGGCTGCATGGCCCGGGCGGAACGCGGAGAGAGCACCTCGACCCCACTGATGGACCTCGGCTCGACATCGCCGGTCCGAAGCCAGTTATCAATCGCCGCCATCCACACCCTGAAACCGACTTCTCTCAAGACCTCTCCAGACCTTTCCCTCGCCGTAGCAACTACAGCCGACCTTTGCAATTGCGCATCCATCATGCCTGGTCCCGGTGTTGGCTTTGAATATCCCCCCCAGGAGGTCTCCTGGCTGCAGCGCGACCTGCTGCTCTTCGCGAACAGCATCGGCTGCAAGTCCGACGAGCTACACTTCCTCTACGTATGGCTCTTGTGTTCTCCGATCCGAGGCGATCCTGTTTATACTAAACTCTCCACCGCAGGAGCTTCACCCTAACTTCTCGGCTTTCCCTACATACCCTCTTGTGCTGCGTAAGACATGCAACCCGCTCATGATCACGCGAAATTCATCTTGGCTCATCCTCTACTCGCAGCGTTCAAGGGCAACTCCCAGGAGGTGGTCGACTTTTACCGCTCCCAAAAGGCCGTTCAGATCCCCGGCGTGCCCGAATTTGATTTCAGCCGCGTCGTTGACGGCCAGCGCAAGATCGAGTTCCACAAGAAACTGCCCACGACCTCGGCCGGCAAGACGTTCCAGGCGCGCACCAAGGTGCTCGGTGTCTACGACAAGGGCCGCCCCGGCACCGTGCTTGAGGTCCAGACCGACCTCGTCGACGCCGACAGCGGCGATGTCTACAGCAGCGTCACCACGAGCAGCTTCTTCGTAGCGCAGGGCGGCTGGCACGGCCCCAAGGGCCCCGCCACGCAGAACTTCCCGCCGCCCAAGGGCAAGGCGCCCGACGCCGTGCTGGAGCACCAGACGAGCACCGAGGCGGCGCTGCTGTACCGTCTCAACGGTGACTACAACCCGCTGCACGCGACGCCCGAGCCCGGCAAGAAGATGGGCTTCAAGGGCGCCATCACGCACGGCTTGTACCAGTGGAACAACACCTGCCACGCCATCCTGCGCAAGTTTGGCGGCGGCGACCCCGCCAACATCAAGGAGTACCAGGCGCGCTTCGCCAGCCCCGTCATGCCGGGCGACAAGCTGGTGACGAGCGTGTGGCGGACGGGCGAGAAGAGCGGCGAGTGGGACGAGGTGCGGTTCGTCACGCAGGTGGAGGGTGGCAAGGTGTGCCTGAGCAACGGCCGAGCCTTGATCAAGGATGTGGGCGAGGTCAAGAACAAGCTGTAGTCGCGCGGTGTATCCAATCTCCAAATGCTAGGGCAGCGCTGATTGCGTGTAATGTGGAACATTTACGACAAGCTGAAATAAATATAGTACATCAACATCGTGGAAAATGATTGATCAAGTATGAATAAATTTCTTGTTGGCTAATACTCGTCGCGCGGGGGAATAGCTCTGCTGCCTGGGCTTTCCCGTGAGCTGGTGCTAC
This sequence comes from Tolypocladium tropicale, assembly GCA_024340005.1. Classification (NCBI taxonomy): domain Eukaryota; kingdom Fungi; phylum Ascomycota; class Sordariomycetes; order Hypocreales; family Ophiocordycipitaceae; genus Tolypocladium; species Tolypocladium tropicale. The sequence continues at coordinate 5,355 of JALHBU010000342.1, read as the reverse complement.
AGTGGTCGTGAGAGGAGAGATCACCACCAAAATGAGGGCGCGCGATGGGGCTTCCCAAATTCTGCTGCCTTGGCCTCAGTCAGCCCCTATCCCCTTCAACATGCCGCCACGCCCCGGCATGGCCAGCCAAAACGTGTTCCCAGCTTTGGCCATCCAGTGCAGCGCATGAAATCTTGCTCGACATGTCGCGGCCGCCGTACATTGGGCAGAGGGTGTCGTACAATGGCGCGCTCTGCACCGTCCGCTACGTCGGTGAGGTCGCTGGCACGACGGGGTCCTGGCTCGGCGTCGAGTGGGACGATGCAAATCGTGGAAAACACGATGGCTCTCTCAAGGGCGTGCGCTATTTTACTTGTACTTGTCTTCCCGGTGCCCTCGTTGTCTTTCGTCGCCCACGCTCACTGTGTCCCCAGGTCTCTCGAAGTCGTTAACCTCGGCGTCCTTTGTGCGCCCAACGCGGCCAGCCGATAAGCCTCAGAGCTTCATCGCTGCGCTCAACGAGAAGTATGCTTCGGAGGCGCCGCAGGCAGAAGACTGCGCATCGATTGTCATCTCCGGCAAGGTCGCTGAGGAGATGGGCTTCGACAAGATCCGCCGCTTGCTGGCCCAACTCACCAGCCTCAAGACTGTGATCCTGGATGGGCTGCGTGTCGCCTCCGCTGTGGAGGACAATGAGGGAAGTGTCGCAGAGACATGTCCCAGCATCGTACATTTGGACCTCAGCAGAAGCCTTCTTGAGCGGCTGGGACCCGTCGCGGATATCTGCAACGAGCTCAAGGCATTGACCCGGCTAAGCCTCAAGTAGGTTCTCTGTCCTGTTGCAAAATGGGTATACGCTGACAGGCGACAAAGCGGGAATCGATTCCAGGGTGTCATGAGCGATGAATCTCTGGACAGGGCTGTGACAGCCTTTCGAGGTGTCTCTGAGCTCGCTCTTGGTGAGACGCTGCTCAGCTGGGAGGAGCTTTCACATATCGCCGCCATGTGCACCTCTCTAACGACTCTCGCCGTTGGAGCGAATCAGTTGACATTTCTGCCTGATGTTGACTTTCGAAATCTGACGTCGACACTGACGACAATAAATTTCGAATACAATGATTTTCAAGCAATATCCGACGTCTCAAGCCTCACAGCTCTCACAGCCCTTCGTAACTTGCACCTCAAGGGAAACAGTATAAAGGCAATGGCCGCTCCCGGCGCTACTTCACCGACATTCACACCATCACTGCAATACTTGGACCTGTCCTACAACGATATCCAAGAATGGTCGTTCGTGGACGCCCTGTCGACACACTTCCCAGGCCTCACGGGCCTGCGTCTGGCACACAACCCAGTGTACGACAAACAAGACGGCGCAACCAAGGCGCCTTCCTCCGAGGAATCGCACATGTTCGCAATTGCCCGCGTCGCCGGCCTCAAAAGCATGAACTTTTCGCAGATCAAGCCGGCGGACCGCATGAATGCCGAAATGTTCTATCTTTCGGTGATCGCCAAGCAGCTCGCCACGGTCCCTGAGACGGCGGAGCATACGGTTCTCGCTCTGCACCCGCGCTACGCTGAGCTTTGCGACATTTACGGCAAACCCGACATCATTCGCCGCAACGAAGTCAACCCTGCCTTCCTCGAGGCGCGCCTCATCAACGTGCTCTTTCACCATGAAGATAAGGGCCGCAAGTCGTGGAGGATTCCCAAGTCCTTCGACATATATGCCGTGAAAGGAATCGCGGGAAAGCTTTTTGGCCTCTCCCCGTTGAGATTACGTCTCATCTGGGAGACTGGGGAGTGGGATCCAGTGGCTAACTACGATGAGAGAGACGGAGAAAGCAGCGACGAGGGAGAGTCTGTCCTCCCCGAGGCTGGGGCCATAAGCATCGAGGACGGCCAGCCCAAAAATGAAGACGGACGTACAAGAGACAAATCGGGCCGATGGGTCAAGAGGGAGGTCGAACTCACGGACGGGCCAAAGCAGCTGGGCTACTGCGTCGACGGGTTGGATGTGAGTATCCGCATCGAGACGGCTTGAAGCTGCCAGGTGGCTCAGCGAGACTCTTTATTTTATAAGACTTCACCACTTGCAAGGTAACACAAAGAAGGCCAGCTTCATTAATGGTAGCAAGTAGACTCTGTTGAGAGCATAGCATTGCAATTCATCTAATAGAGATATCTGCTTGGGCCGGCGCGAAACTGCCAGCGACAAACCTGTACTCTTGTCAGAAAATGGATCCACTTCCAGAAGACGACACGAGCAAGAACAACAGTAACCGCAAAGTTCAGTAAGAAATTGTCCGCAGAAAAGCCAAGAATAATTGGCAATCAGAATTGCAGAATTCATAAAAATGAATGCCATCATGTAACGGAGAAGGGCCGTCATGGGGTCTCAACCTACCTGTTGCAAATCACGAGCACGGAAGCCTGTGGCTCGTGATCACCATCACAGGTTCTCTATCACCAATGGTAAGGCGACGCTGCACGGCAATGGCAACTGCCTCTGGATCCTGCTGGCCACTGCTGCTGCCGGCAATCGCTGTTGTTGTTGACGTTTCGCCTTGCAATTTTGGAGTGGTGGAGTCGTGTTTTAAATTATTCTTTGTACACATGCACGTCCACGTGACGCGTCCTACTGGCTCAGCGCAGGGGGTCCTTCAACCAAGCAACCGGCATATTAGTACCATTGCAATGGACATCGAATAGACGACCAAGTCAGGATTGTACACGGCGGGGAGTAACATGAGTAGCATTTCACTTTGCCATTTACGAATCGTAGCCCTCGCATAGATCACGCAGAAATGCATCATCATTTACACTTGTCTCAACATTGCCACTCTTACTTCTAGGGTATAAAGGATCACCAACAACCGCTAAAGAGCCGGATGCCCCCATGATACAGGACCACTAAGCCATCGCCGCGTTCAGCCCAACGCCTCCAGGCGATTCACCAACTTCTTCACGTTCGTCCATTCTTCGTTCTTCAGGCCCTCCTTGCCACCCAGGCCGCTGGCGACTTCGAAGACGGTCAACGAGCCATCGATGCCGCCCGTGGCGAGGCGCTTGCCCTCGTTTGGCTCCCAGGCTACCTTGTTCAGGCTCTTAGAGAGCATGGTCCGGCCATCCTGGCGGGCGCTCGGCGAGATCCTCGATACGGGCTCCTCTGTCTCAACGGCAATGTCCCACATCTCAAGCCAGCCGGCGCCATCTACCAATGCAAACACACTTGGCTTGACGGGGGACCATTTTGCATCATATACGACGTCCTCTCGCACGAAATCGATCAAAGGCGCAATACTTCCGTCTCCGGACCCTATCGTCGAGGTGGCGGCCGGCGCCCGAACTTTCCACAGCTTGACGCTCCAGTCAAGGGATGACGAGATGACCAGATCCCCGAGATCCACGGGACCCCTGGCCGGATGGAAATCGACAGACATGACAGGAGCGGTGTGACCCTTGTAGCTGATCTTCTTGTCGACTCCGGCCTTCGCGCCAGCACGATCGTACCTGTGGCAAGGGAAAATGGTGCCCTCTTCGCTTCCGACGAGGAAGAAGGTCGGGTCTGTTTGGGGAAATGACAAGCATGTTGGGCTGACGTCCTCGACGGCAATCTTGGCTTGGCTTGGGTTCTTCAACTCGAGGAGCTCCTGCGGCTGTGCAAAGACATCCATGCTCCAGCCGCAGACGACACCATCCGTCGAGCACGATATGATGTTGTTTGCATTCTGGGTTCCAACAATGTCGACGGAATAGATTGGGTGCGCGTGCCCGTAACCAGTCAACGGTGTCTTTTGGACAGGTGCTGCTTTGGCCCTAGTATCCCACAGCAGAACCTGGCCGCTGTAGCAGCCACCGATGATCAGGTTGGGGTGGTAGGGGGAGAATTTGGCCGTGAGGATGTCGGACTGGGCCGTGAAGACGTATTCAGGGCGATCGTGCATGTGAGTATTCCACACCTGAACGAGACCGTCGGGCTCGTGCGGAGCGGTTGGGTTCTTGGTATAGGAAGCGAGCAGCAACTCGCTGAACTTTGGCGAGAAGTCGATGCTGCTGATCATCCGCTTCTTGGACCAACGGTCGTCGAAGAACTGGGCGACCTCTTTTATCCTGTGGGATCCTCGGCCTCCTGTGTTACCGCTTTCCTCATCTTCGTCATCGTGCTCTTTGCCTTGTAGGGCGTAGTCGGTGAGGACGTCGTAGGTCTCTTGGTCGATCGCCCGCTCAATCACCTTGGTCGACTGCTCTAGAAAATCAACAAACTCGTCGGACCGTGTGACCGCCTCGAGTTCCTCAGCCGTTAGGTCTCTAGACGGGAAGTTGGCCGACGATAGGGGAGCAGCTGTCGTGAGTCCATCGGCGAGCCGTTCCTTGGTGGCCCTCAGTTCCTCCTCCACCTCCTCCCGGATCTGTTGGCGCAACTCCTCTTCTCGGTCTCGTTCTCTTCTGCTCAGCTTCTTGCTGGGCGTCGTCGTCGTACCAGCCGCGTCGTCTGCATCTGAGATGATTGATTGTGCCCTCGGCCTCGCCGGCGAGGTCCACCCGTCCGTTGTCTGTACGCCCTTGCTGTAGGAGAAGACTTCTTTCACGGGGGATGGAGGGCATTCGTAGACAGTCGTCAAGGGCACAGTGCTGAGGCTGATCTGCGGGGGAGGGGCTGCCTGTGCATTCTGGGGAAGGGCAAACTCGGAGGTGCCGTTGCTGATTTCACCGGCACTGAGCACGCTGTTTGGCCTACTTCCTCGGGCCAGCGGCGACGCGGCGCCTCCTGTGGTCGTCGAGCCGGGCCTGCTCTCCCCTACGAGGCTATTGATCAGGGACTCGATTTCACGACGGTTCTCTGCTCTTCCTGGAGTCGGGGAGATCAACTGCGAAGGTCAACAAGCGCTCGTGCAAGCCGCAGTCCGAGACGGACGACTCACGTCGCTGGGGGCGCCGACGCTCTGCCGGCCAGCCGCCGACTGACTCGCCCGAAGCTCCCTCTGGCGTTTGAGCTCTGCAAGCTTTGCCTTCTTCGCAAGGATTTCATCTCGACGTTGCTGCATCGTAACTGTGCGAATAGCGCATCGCGAGACGGGCTGGTCTGGGAGAGCTGCCGGCTCGAGCTCGGCCGGGGTCGTTCGACGAAATACGGCAAGCAGCGCAAGCCAGGACCGAGGGCTTTGGAGAAGGGAGAACTGAGGTCGTAGGAAGCACTGGCATCCAGCGCAGCCGAAAGAGAAATAACCGGTAGACGGGTGCTGAAGACGGGACACAGAGGTGCTCGCGTTGCCCGCCAGGGGCCAAAGCAGCACCCACCGCGACTAGCACCATGAAAGCCCCCCCCCCCCTTGTCATGACGGCCCCAGCCGCCAAAACGCGCGAGCCAACCGG
>JALHBU010000341.1:0-16252 GCA_024340005.1 Tolypocladium tropicale | reverse complement strand
ATGTGCCTCTCTCGAATTTGACCATTTTTTTTTTTTTCGTCATTCACAAATCTTGGGCCTTTCTTGGCAGTCATTCTTTTATTTGATCTTCTCTCGCCTTTACTTCACTCTTTAAGTAAAGGCACCCACATTCCTTCATCATGTTTGCCAAGTCTCTCCTTACCGGAGCCGCCTTGGTGGCTCTCGTCTCTGCCGACGGACGTACTCCCGGCATGAAGACGGACCCCAACACGACAAAGTACTGTAGTTTCTGGTATGACAATGACGGATCCCACACGTGTCAGTTCGTCGTGGACAACTTTGTATCTGGGACGATGGCCGACTTTTTGCGCTGGGTTCGTGGAAAGCTCTTGTTCGGCAATGGTAGCATGGACATCTAACGGCGTTGCTGGTATAGAACCCTTCCATCTCACCCACTTGCGATAACCTCCAGAAAAATGAATCGTACTGCGTCGAGGCTCGCGATGAGCCCAAGCCGACCACTTCAATCTCGACGACTGCTCCCCCCGTCACCCCGGTGCCGCCGACGACGACAACGTCAACGTCGACGAAGCCAAGCAACGGTGCGTTGTAAGAAGAAAATACCCTCTGGGTGTGCTGAGGCATTGCGCTCATGTACTGAACTCGCCGGATAGGCATTGCCACACCCACCCCTACACAGCCGGATATGGTGGACAACTGCGACAAGTTCTACCTTGTCCAGAAGGGTGACCAATGCCACAGCATCGCCGACGCCTATGGCATCAGCGTGCAAGACTTCGAGACATGGAACCCCAAGGTCGGTGACCAGTGTGCCGGTCTCTGGGCTGACACGTACGCCTGTGTGCACGTCATTGGCGCGAAGCCAGGAACCCCGACCAACCCGCCCAACGGGTAAGTGTTTCCTCATGACTCCCTTTCCGTCTTTCTCCAGCGCACTGAGATATCATACTGCGCAGCATCAACACCCCATCTCCTTACCAGCCCGACATGGTAAATGTCTGCAGCCAATTCCACTACGTGCAGCCGGGTCAGACCTGCACCGACATTGCCTCCCAATATGGCATCACGGTCAGGGACATGAGCAACTGGAACCCGCGTGCGGGTGATAGTTGTGCTGGAATCTGGGCCAGTACTTGGGCCTGTGTCGGCATTATCCGCGACTACAACTTTGACGACGGCACCAACCAGCGTTGGTCCACCATTGACGGCTCCTTTGACGCCTCGTCCAAGTCTTTGGTTGCTTCCAACACTTTCACAGCCAAGGCGGTGCTCAGCGCCGCCGTGAGCAACTTTGTATACACTGCCAATGTGCGCATCGACAGCGCATCCGGCAATGCCGGTGTCCTCTTCCGCGCCTCGGAGCTCAGCGCCGGAGCAGACTCATACCGCGGATACTACGCCGGCATCGATGCCGTCAACAACAAGGTCGTTCTGGGTCGCGCAGACCGCAACTGGAACCAGCTGATGATTAGTGATTTTGACGTCAAAGTCGGCCAGACTGTCACTATCAGGGTCACGGCCAATGGCAACGAGATTTACGTCTACTTCAATGACCAGCTGAAGCTCATCACCCTTGACAATACCTACAGCAATGGATTGGTCGGCGTCCGCACCTATTTAACGGGCGCCACGTTCGACAACATCCGCATCTCGCCCGTCGTGTACGACGGATTCAGCCAAAATATGGTCGGTTGGAAAATTGCCGACGGCGGTTTTGATTCTCACGGCCACTTCCTCAACGCAGCCAAGGCGGACTCGGGCAAGGCCATCCTGGATACCTACTTTGACGATGTCATTGTCGAAACCCTCATGGAAATTCCCGACGGTGACGGTAACGCTGGCCTCATAATTCGGGCCAGCAATGTGGCCCAGGGCAGCGACAACTACCACGGCTACTATGTCGGCATCGACACCGGAAATTTTGTCGTCTTGGGCCGCGCGGATGGTAGCTGGACCGAGTTGAGTCGCTCTGATCTTGCTGTCAAGCACAACCAGTTTTATCACATTCGCGTCAAGGCCATCGGCGACTTGATTCAGGTCTACGTCGACGATATGGCCAACCCGAAGATTTCCGTTCGAAATGGCGATTTTAAACGAGGTGCCAATGGTGTTCGAGTGTTCCACACCAGTGCCCAGTACTACTACCTCTCTGCCGAGAAGGCGTAGTTTCCACCGCATTGTTCTTCTTTTTCCCTTCATCAATGTACTTTCAATGGAAAACGGCGGCTATATCATCAGAACAAGATAGATGGAGCAGCAAGTGAAATACAAGTTGAAAAGAAGGAATGACGGTATTAAGATTAGGATAGATGTTTAAGTAATAGGTGTTCAAGTATAAAGAATGATCAAAATGCCAAAATGCTGTTCGCTCATTCGCGGCAAACCAGTCGTTCATTACACGAATCGTACTCCTCCCTCCTCCTCTCCAACTCGTTGGATGTTCTCCCCTTCCAACCCGCCCCGTGCCGTTCTTTTACGTAACATTCGTAGGTTTTGCGTCTCTTGATCTGTCGACAGACAGCTGATGAAGCTCGAGGCTGGCTGCGTTGGCTGCAGCTTCACCTTGCAGCCTGCGACGACGCCTCCTGTTCCGGCGAACGACGAAGCAGGCCAGGCAACCGCCCACACTGAGCAAGAAGATGATTACGGGGACAGCAATGATGGCAGCGAGGGTGCCGCCGCGAATGTCAAAGATGTCATAAGATCCGGTGGTATGACTATCGAAGCCATCATACGGGGCGAGGGTATGGCCCGGTGTCCATTGCTCCACGGAGCGAGATGACGTTAGCTCTGGTAGCGATATGGGAAAGGAGGTCGTATCTGTGGGCTGCCAGCTGACTAGCCAAGGCGAGTGTCGGAGGATGGTCGATACTTCGTCACTGGCCCAGATTGAGTGGACACAGGTCGTCTGCGATTCATAATTCAAGATGTAGCCGCTGCTCAAAAAATACATCTCAGCGCCGTGAGGAACGGGATGGGAACCCGCTCTCCGTCTGCGCTCTCACCTTGCGCAGCAGTATGCCTGGGACACGGTCGCCGAGGCTGAAGAAGTAGCCGTCATGTCAAAATATCCCCAGCCGCGAGGACACACGCCTGGGCTGAACTGTAGGTGTCGTTGCTCCCATCCTGATGGTTGACAGGCTGAGAATCTCGGGTCGGCCTGGTCCGAGGTGAAGATGTACGAAGTCCAGGTGGTGGTTTTGTTTTGACCGACATGTTGGAGACTTGTCAGAGACTCTACCAGCTTGAAGATGGAGGAACATGAGCTTGGGGCCGAGAACTGCGTTGCCAGGCTCGGCCAGGCTCCGGAGGGCGTGGGTGTCGCCTTTTGGGATGCAGTCGACGCCATCAATCAGGTCTGTAGATGGAATACACTTTGTAGTGGTTTTACATTCACCTCTTCTGTTTGTTGGTTTGTTTGTCTTCACTTCCGGGCAGACGATTGGGCGGTACCAACATGTGGATGAAGAAGACAAAGACGGGCAAGGGTTCTCATGGAGCAGTCCGTCGTTATGTTGCTGGAACCTGGTCTGGGCCCCGAGTTCATTAAACTTCAGCCCCACCAAATGCTTGTATTTACTGGCGTATGAGAGGGGCCCCCGCATTCCCCCAGCCCCCCTCTCCCCCTCTCCTACAAAAAAAAGTTCCTTCATCAGGTGCTTGCTGGGATGGATGATCCTTGTGCGGGATTCGATTCGGGAACCCGCGTCCAACAAGGTCGAGTCTCATGATAAGGAATGCAAAGCATCAATCATTCACCATGTTTCAGTTTTGGACATGTTTGGCACCGCTATCTTGCTGAATCTGAGCTTTGAGAATTTCATCGTGTTTACAAGTCCACAGTGCCCAACAGAGCATCTCGAGTCCGCAAATTCTCGGTCTGATGATTGCTTCCGTCTCATTACTCGGCCTCGTATGCAGGGTAGATCGTCTAACACTGCATGGACTGGGAAGCGCGGTTTCTTCAAGACCAAGGCCTATCGACTTACCCCTGAACTCTTGACCGCCGCTACCAGCCTCATGACTGAAATGAAGCCTACAAGCGGACCATTTCAGGCAGACTTTTCCTTCTTGTTTCCCAGCTATCATTTCGGTGAATCTCCTGATTCATTCAAGATGCCTATTTGAGTAAGTGGGTCCCCAACATTGGTGTCCACCAACGACCCATCCAACTTGCCGTGCCTTGATGGCAACATCGTGAGCTACGAGGCGAACTATGTTGGCTGAATATGGGTTGGGAAGTCAACGTATCCGGTTGTGCAGGGTTCGTTTCCGCTTCAATGGTTCTTGAGACTCTGGTGTGTACTTTCCGTAGTCAAATTTAAATATAAGCCAGTCCTTCAGCCCACGTCTGCTTTGTCTTGCCATTGTCTGTCCCTCGCTACGCAAAATTTCTTTTTTTCTGTTCCTTGTCACTCTTTTTTCGGGTCTGGGTCCTACCGCGTATGAAATGCACAGGCACAAGACTCTTGGAATAGCGGCCCTAGCCAGCCTAAGTCAACTGCCACTGGGGCACAGCATCACCACCAGGTTTGGTGACTACGCCGACGACTGCCCCTTGGCCTGTACGGCCAATCCAAGCCAATGGACCAAGTTCCACGGTGTAGACCAGCTGGCAGGATGCAAGGATGATCTCCTGTTCGATTTCAATACCCTTCTGGCGCAGGTCGATTCCACCACCATTATTCGAGCCTGTTCCCTTGCCAGCGGCGCTAAACAGCCTCTAGATCTGCCAGAGCTTGCTTCGGTCAGCCCTCTGTCGATCGAAGCAGGCTGTGGAGCCAAGGCACAGACCAAAACTGTGACCGTTTCCACCGCTGCCGTCTCGGCGCCGCAGAATGGGACGCTTATAAATAGAAAAGACGTCGAGGCTGCGGCCGCTAACTTGGCCAACCACCTGAAGCAGCACGACTCGTGCGGCTCGACGACGCTATTTGCCAAAGTTGGCGACACCGTGTTGGGCTTCTACTCGGGGGCAGACGTACAAAAGATGAGCACGACGGGCTTCCTGCAGCAATTCGAACCTGCTCCCAACGGCGTGTCCTTGATGCAGACTTGCAAGCAGACCAGTGAGGGCGCCGACACCACGATCGGTATCATTGGCGGTACGCTAGACCATCTGCCCACTGTCTTGCATCGTAACGTCAGGGCCTGGGTCAACGGATCCTGCGCCGAAGGCTCTACTTTGTCCTCTCAATCTCATCGGTTGGATGTGCTGGTCTCGACCACGTCAGCCAACACCACTAGCAGCAGCGCGACTACAACCCGCCATCGTGCCAACCGCCGTGGAGAGTGCCAAGATATACAGGTCCACATGGGAGATAGCTGCGGCTCGCTCTCCAGCAGATGCGGCATCAGTGGCCCCGACTTTGAAAAGTACAACTCATTTCAGAATAACCTCTGCTCGACCCTCAAAGACAAGCAGTATGTCTGCTGCTCTCAGGGCACGCTGCCGGATCACCGCCCCAAGCCCGAAGGTGATGGATCCTGCAAGACGTATAAAGTCGCCAAAGGCGAGGGCTGTTGGGACCTTGCCGACAGGTTTGGCATAACGCAGAAGGACCTCGAAGATTTCAACAAGCAGACTTGGGGATGGGCCGGCTGCGCACACCTCCAGTATGATCAGCTCATCTGTCTCAGTACCGGCAGGCCTCCTTTCCCGCTGCCTGTGGCCGACACAAAGTGCGGACCCTTGGTTCCAGGAAGCAAGCCGGATCCAGGCCAGACCGACTTTTCCACCCTCAACCCCTGCCCTCTCAACTCTTGCTGCGACGTTTGGGGATTCTGCGGCGTCACGAGCGAGTTCTGCACGCCTTCGCCCGCCGATACGGGAGCCCCGGGAACGGCCAAGCCCGGCACAAACGGTTGCATCTCCAACTGCGGCACCGACATCAAGAAGAGCGACCCGCCGGCGTCCTTCATGAAGGTGGGGTACTTTGAGGCTTGGAACTGGCAGCGATCGTGCCTGCACATGAATGTAGACTCCATGGGCGGCGACTACACGCATGTGCATTTTGCCTTTGCAACGGTGTCGCAGGATTGGGGCGTCGTCATCGATGACAAGTTCAAGGGCCAGTTTGACAAGTTTAAGAAACTAAGTGGTGTCAAGAAGATTCTGTCGTTTGGCGGCTGGGCGTTTTCCACTGAACAGAGCACGTTCCAGCGATTCCGCGACGCAACCAAGGACGCCAATCGAGAAACCTTTGCCAGCAACGCCGCCCAGTTTCTCAAGGACAATGGGCTTGACGGGCTAGACTTTGACTGGGAGTATCCCGGAGCCCCCGATATCCCCGATATCCCGGCCGGGACATCCGACGAGGGCAAGAACTACTTGAAGTTCCTAGGCTCCCTTCGAGGCAAGCTGGCCAGCGACAAGTCCCTTTCCATAGCCTTGCCTTCTTCGTTCTGGTACCTCCAGGCGTATCCGGTGTCGGCCATGAGTCGCTACGTCGACTATTTCATATACATGACGTACGACTTGCATGGACAGTGGGGTGAGTTGGAAACAGCAACATATCAAGTCGCAACGTGTGCAAAACTGACAAAGAGTCGCAGACTACAGCAACAAGTGGACGTCTCCAGGATGTCCTACCGGTAACTGCATTCGCTCCCACGTCAACATAACCGAGACGCAGACGTCTCTGTCCATGATCACCAAGGCCGGCGTGCCGTCCAACAAAGTGGTCGTCGGCGTGTCAAGCTACGGACGAAGCTTCCGGCTCCAGGATGCCGCTTGCACCACCCCTCAGTGTTTGTTCACGGGTAGCAACGTGCACTCGGACGCGTACAAGGGGCGGTGCACCGACACCTCTGGGTACATCTCCAACGCCGAGCTGCAGGAGATCAAGGACGGCAAGAAGTACTCCTCCGTCCGGAGCTGGTACGACGCCGACTCGGACTCCAACATGATGGTGTACGGCGACGGTGGCAAGATGGACTGGGTCGCCTACATGGACGACAGCACCAAGAGCAAGCGGCTGGACACGTACAAGGGGTACAACTTTGCCGGAGTCACGGATTGGGCTGTGGATTTGGCGGCTTTCCAGACCAATGACGGCGGCGACAACCCAGACGGCCCGCCCCCCAATCACGACCACGATCATGATCCTTCCTCACTCACTTGCAAAGACGCCAAGATGTCATACGAGCCGCACGATCCCACGGCCCACCCGAACGGCGGGCAAGCAACCTTCGTCGTCATTGTCAACCTGACGCCGCACAAGTTCACGCTCGAAAGCTCGCACACGTATCAGTACAATATCAAGTTTGACGATGTGTACCCGGGTCACATGATGCAGGGCTCCTTTTCCAAAGGCGGCGGTAACCCCGTAGACGACCATGCCGAGATCTACTACAAAGTCGAAGGCACCGACAAGAAGTTTGTCATCCGACTGACCAACAACGAGGATTCCGGGACGTTTGAGAGGGTCATCTGCGACCTGCGCGACATGGGTCTCGGCTCGCGCGAGCTCATGGTGCCCGGACAGGCGCCGCTCGTCATCACGGGCAGTCGGAGGGCCGGTTTCCGATCGTCCATCCGCCTCGACGAGAAGGTGGCGGGCTGGATGCAGTCCATCAAGAGCACCATTGCCGACCGCAGAATCAAGGACGTCATTCTTCCCGGAACCCACGATTCGGCTATGAGCACCATTAGCCATCAGCTGCTCTCGTTGGGCGACAGCTCCAACACGCAGACGCAGAGCCAGAGCATCTACAACCAGTTGCGTCTGGGAGCGCGATGGTTCGACCTGCGCGTCATCTCGGTCCACGACACCATGGGCCATTACGCGTTTTATGGCGCACACGTCAACGACGAGATGGCCAACACCGCTATCGGCAACACGGGGCAGTCGCTCCACGAAATCGTCTCCGACATCAACAAGTTCACATCGGAGAACCCGGGCGAGGTCATGTTCTTCCGTGTCCGCTACATGGTGGGCATCCGCAAGTCGCCGTTTGGTGGTCCCATCCCGTGGAAAGGCGACTTGTACGACGACTTCCTCAAACGCATGCAGGGCGTCAACAACCGCTGTTTGAACCTCGACGACTCCTTTGGCGAGAAGAAGATGGGCACGCTCATGGACATGAACGAAGGCAAAGGCTGCGTCATCTTCCTCCTCGCGCCCCAACACTTCATTGGCACGGCTGAGCGGCCCGCCATGGGGCTCTACGATCAGGGCAGGCTGGTCATCTCGGACGACTGGGCCAACACGGACAAACCCAAAGACATGATTGTCAAGGAGACCAGGGACTGGCAGGATCCGCTGAAATACATCAACATCCAAATCGCCCAGTGGATCCTGACGTCGCAGAGCGTCGAAGCCATTTTCTGGAACAACCACGATACGGCCATGATGGTGAATCCCCTGATTTACTCGGCAGCCGTCAGTGCCATCTCGCCCACTGCCTGGCCCGGCGTCATCATGGTCGACTACATTGGCGAGACGGCCATGGCCGGATCCGACTTTAGCAGCCTCGGCGCCGAGCTGGCCATGCTTGTCATCGGCCTCAACCAGTACATGCTCAGCGAGAACTGCGACGTCAACAGTAAGTATCCGCCCCTGCTTGACCTGCCCGAGGGCTATTCCGAGTCGAGAATGATGGCCATGGAGCTGGCCGCTGTTCCCGAGGTTGAGCAGTGGAATGGCTTCATCTTCGCCAATGGCACCGTCGTCGACCATCCTTCCCCCGATCTGGGCGTGTACAACGGGCCGCATAAGAATGATGGTATCACCAAGTGGTATGTTTAGGCCGACGGCGCATGCGCAGTACAAGGCTTTTCTTTTTCTTTTTCTCTTTCTTTTTTTTTTTGACGTTATACCGGGTAGGTAGCAATAAATAAGAGGGTTAGACGCTAGTTACGAAAAGCAGGTCCTTGTTCCATCTTGGTTAATCGGACGAAGCGGCGCTTTGCATCTTTAAGTTGGTGCTACATCTACATAAAAGAGGTGCTCCAATTATTCTGATGGGTAGGGCGGAAATATGAGCATTTGATTGGTTAATTACTTTAAAAGTCTCATCATATCAGAGTACACACATAACGGCCTCGGTCCGTCGAGTTGTGGAGGCTCGAAGAGGGAATGGCCGTCCGAGCCTAGAAGCAGCTCCATCACTCACTGCTTGTGGGGACAAGATTGATCATTCTCATCATTCATATTGTTATTCTTATTACTATTATTCTTCTCGTCTTTTCATCATTTCGTGCACTCGTCTCCTACACCACCGCCCTTGAGGCCCCATCTGGCCCACCTATGTTCCCCGTCAGAAAGATGCCAATGGGGTCGCAAACATTGATTCCAAGTTCATACTCTGCCCCATTTCACGCAGGCACTTACATACGCCAGACAGCACACCCAGCTGCATAGACCACCCGGCCTCGCGTATGCTCTGGCCGAGCTGGAGCAAGATGGCCAACAGGCGGCGCAAGTGCAAGTGGAGCAGGCCCCCGTAGACAAGGGTAAAGTCGTCGGTGAACTTGACCTCGTGCGCGCCCATAGTCACAGCACAAGTCACAGCGTCGTTTGTGGCCCAGTCTCGGTGGTGGACGAGCCCCTGGAGATGCTCGGCCAGCTTCTCGGCCAGCACGAGCAGCAACATAACGGATTTGCGGCATGACAGGCAGTCGGGACACTTGCCCGCTTCTGCTATTACTTGGATGCTGTCTATGGCAGCCGAGAGCATCGAGAGGGCCGTCTCGTGCTCGCCCGGCACGGCGGCCAACTGTTGCTCAATGAGGTCGCCACACCGGCAGCCTTGGCTTGTGCTCGCTTCTGATGCGATTCGGCTCGAAAGCTGGACATTGTACTCGAACAAAGACTGCGTATTGGGGGATTGCGAGCTGGGAGACGGAAGAAATGGGGCTTCTTGCTGTACTGTCCGTTGTAGCTCCTCTGGTGTCGTCGTCTCGCTGCCATCATCTATGGGGACAAACGACAGGCCTTGATAGGGTGGAGTGAAGACCGAGTAGACTGGGGTCGTGAACATCAAGGGTGTTGTGGGCGCATCGCTCAACCCCAAACCAAGACCTTCCTTGGCAGACCTTGTCGAGATGGGAATGGGCCTTCCCCCGGGGCCCTGGGCCGGCTTGCATCGGAATGGCGAGTTGGCCGTGGGATAGTAGCAGGGCTGACCGGTGCTGGTGCATTTTCTGCATGATGGCTGCTCCTTGGAGCAATTGACCTAGGTCATGTCAGGGACAGGTCGGCCCCAAAAGAGGGGCAAGATCAAGAATCACCTTTCTTCCGCGGCAATGGTAGCAGGCCGTGGCATTGTGCGGCCTCGAGGGGATCGTAGGCGTATTGTCCGATTTGCTAAAGGTGAAGAACATGGCTGCCGGTTTGAGTCTTGGCGATGAGGTTTCTGCTTGGTCTTGGCGCAGATTTCCGTATGTTCTTGAAAGCCGATTTCTTCTTCAATCATCCAACTCTGGAAGTTCCAACCTTTTTCGGTGCCACCCCTCTCTTTGTATTCGTTCCTACGGGCCGGCCTTCTTCGAGGCCGAATTCAAGTTCCCACCATTTCAACCTTGTATATATGCATGGCCTCAAGCAACGATGAGGGACTTATGTTAGGCTACAACCTCGGCATGGGCCGGAAATTCTAGAAGGACAAAATTTCCATCAAGACAGGCTGTCACAAGACAGCTCACTTTAGCGTACAGTACATGCAGTGTTAGGGATTTTCTTTCCTTGTCCCAAAGTCTTGTATTTCCCCAACTGACAAAAGCAGCAATGTCCGAAGCGATTATGACAAACAAGGATCGTCAATGTCAGCCAACATGCGGTAGAGCCAACATCAATTCTCCTGGTGTGTGCGGGAGGGGAAAGAAGTCGTTAGGTGAAGGCTGACCAACAAGTCGACATCGGTCCGACACCGAAGACTAGCAGCACTCAGTCCTTGGTAGCATGCCCGCCTGCGTAACCCATTTTGTGCACTAGCTCCTTCACCAGCGTGAACGTGGGTCGATACTCGCTAGGGGAGGGGGTGGGGCGCGCGGCTTGAGCCGTGTCGGGGCGCGGCTTGAGCCGTCTCGTAATTTTAAAGAAAACACCCCGCCTCTTGCTTGCCACTTGTGCGATCCACGTGTTCACTGACCCGTTTTGCCACCATGTGCTATTCATTCTCGCCGTCGGATTCTTCAAACGGCAGGGAAATGACGACGTCCTCGGCTGCTCGTTTGATGAGCCACTCGGAGCTGCACATGAATGTATCCACGTAGCCGCCGTTGGGGTCAAATCCGCCGTACGGCCCAACAGTAGGCATGTCGCTTTGCAGTAGCTGCGGGAATACCTTTCCAAAGAGGCTGGCTCTCGTTCGCTCCGTCAACACCGTCGGCGTGAGCTCCTCAATGGGCCACGGCTCAAAGTCCGAGTCCTTCCAGCCCGCGGGAACCTCCCGTCTCCTTTGCATTAAGTCGTCGTAGTAGTGCATCCTCATTTGCTCACGCGCCTCCCAGATGAGTGTGTCTGTGGGCTCCGGCTTGATGTCGTCGTAGAGCTCCTCGAAATCGCAGAATACGCACGCGTGCCCGACAGCTTGTGCCATCCTGGGCTCGCGTCTGACGAGGGCCACGAGGGTGCGGTACTGAGGCTGTACCGGCCACCAGATCAGGTAGGGCAGGATTGGATTTGGATTCGATTCCTCAAGCCAGGAAATATCGTTCATCATGGTGAAACGAGCGAAACAGGCCTTGATCACGTCGATGGTTAGGTTCGGCTGCGTCATATACCACCACTTGGCGAACGGCGTGCTGTGGTAGATGCCTCGCAGGCAGCATGCGTACTCGTTTTTGATCATCCTGGGCCGCCGGAGACGCACGTACCGATCCACGTTGCCGTGATAGGCGGCCATGAGGATGAGCAGGTCTTTGTCGGGCATGGGCGGCAGATCGCCGTGCAGTGGTGCGTACAACAGCCATTGGTCCTCAGCCCCAAACTCGTCCTCGTCATAGGGCACGAACTCCAAGCCCAGGTGCCGATCTTCCAAGAGGTCAAAGTTCGGCGCAGGCATACTATACCAAGGCGTGTCGTAGGCAAATGTGTGCTTGAGCAGAGGTGCCACGGCCGTGTCTGCGTTTAAAAAAGCTGGCCTCGGATGCGAGAGAATGGTGCGCTCATAGTCGTCCATGACGCGGTACCGCACGGGCTGGTCCATGACCATCTTGTAGATGACAGAGCCTGATGCGCGAGCCTCCTCGGCAACGGCCACCTCGGGAAGGATATCGAGTTCCTGGTAGAGGGCCGAGTAGTTGGCCACAGCGCAAGCTCGCGCCACTTGGTACTTGAGTGTGGGATATCGTTTGATCAGCTCTCGGTACGTCGACTCAAGCGCCACCTTCGGATACCAAATGCAGTACGGTAGCGTTTCGGGTCTGCTGGCGTCCATATCCGGCACCATGTTGTCCATGATGAGGCGCGCGTGGTAGGTCCTGGCGAAGACGGCGTCCCGGGCATCATCGATTGCAGTGCACAACGAGACGACATCTGGATGTCTGGCAAAGCCCTCACAGTGGCGCAAAGCGTGGACGAAGCAAAGACGTGGTTTTCGCCGCCCATCGCTATGATCGAGTAGAATATCGCGAGGCACTTGCTGGCCGTGGAGGATCGCCACGCAGTACCGCTTGAGGTCCTCCTGTGACAATTCAGTATCGTCATTATCCTCAGAATCGAGATCTCTTGGTGTGGAAGATGTTTCTTCCGTCATGTTTTCGAGTATTTTTTTATGTCTTCTTTTTGGATACAAAGAAACTAAACCCTTTGTCTCGCCGCGGTGGCAGGTGTAGTAGGATGTTAACGTTTGGGTGGGGGAGGGTGTCACAGGAAATGTAGGAGGACTCGTTCAAACGAGAAAATTATGCCTGAATCCTTTGAGCAAAGCTACGAAAGAGAATCTCGTCAAGAAAAGTGTGAAGAAGAAGCTGACGTGCCTGGCGCGAGAGGGTGTGAGTATAAGCTTGAGGCTGTGTCACGTGCCATGGCTCCCAGCCGAAGAAGATATTATATCTTACCCGTTCACTTATCACGTGCATGCATTTGCATGAGCCACAATTTTTTTTTCCTTTTGGAGAACTTTAATCTTGATGGTTTTTCTCTACTATGGCTACACTCTTTTCTGGTGCTTTTAAAGGACCTTCAATAAAGAATGAGCAACGTATGTGTATATTTGCCCTGTCTTCACTAGTCCAGCATAGCCCACCCTGCACACGCCTCACACCACATCTACACCCTCCATTGAAAACCAACATGTGACTTGGAACACAACATTTATCCAACGAGTCTGAAAAAAAAAAAGTTGTCAATTGGCAGTAGTAGTGCTTGTAGCTGTGCTGGTTAAAGCAGACGAGCTTGTAGTCGGCGTGGCCGACGTGGTTGAGGCTGTCGAAGAAGATGAGGGCAGGGGAGGCGACTTGGACCAAAGCGACAGACACTGCAGCGTATGATGTAGGGGCGAATCATTTGCCGGCGCAACATCTTTATTGTAACCGTATACAGTACCAACAATGTAGGTTCTATTCAGTGCAGCCTCCTGCGCGGCAGGGTCCTGCGGATGATGGTAGCCCGTGCCAATGCGCCAGCTGTACTGCGACTGATCGGGCTCGACAAGAGCCTTCCACTGTCTTTCGTCTGCGAGAACAGAGCTATCGAAGCCTAGATTCGCGCTTGTCAGCGTGGGAAAATGGGCTCACGTTGTCTGGCTTCTCTCACCACTGATGTCTTGTCGGATGAGACCGATCGTGTCCCTGCAGCTCTGGGGCACATAATCCATGGTGTATCCAGAGCACATGAAGTTGTTGGCGGCTTCCTGGCCCCAATTCATAGTCATGGCGTCTTTCAAGTCGGCTTTGCACTTTTGCGGCAGAAACTCGCATGCCTGGCCCGCACTGACGGCTTCGCGCGCAGCTTGCGCGGTGCTGACGAAGACGTGTCTGCAGACATACCAAGATTTGTCCATGGGTTTCGGGCTGGAAATGTCTTGCAGACTCTGTGGGATCGAATACGTCAATGAAGTGAGCACCGTCGTGGCGTTCTGCGCCAAGGTCTCCGGGATGGGAACATCCAGAGCAACCGTGAGTTGGGTCTGGAAGCCGTCAAGACTGGATCCAGGGTACGGTTTGGTCCAATCTACTCCCGTGTTGGCGGCCACGCTGGTAGCCAACGAAGTCTGGAAGGCTTTGGTGATGTTGGCGTAGGGAACATCAATGAGGTTGCTGGACTTGACAAAATCCGTGATGAAATCCAAGTACACCGAGCTCATCAGTGTCAACGCCATCATGTCAAGCCTATTGGCACTAATTTGGGAGACGGATGCAGGAAGAGTAGATGTCGGGATATGGAGACGGTTGAATGAACTGTTGGACAGATGGAAGTCGTCGATGCGCACGGCGAGCGACGATCGGCGGCAGCCTGCAATGGCTTGGCAAAAAAGAACATATGAGTGAAAATCCCACCCTCACGCATCCCAACCATCCAGGGGGTGTACATATTCGCTTTTGGTATGACAACATCTGAGGGCACAGCTGACCTGATTTGGGCATCATGACCCCCACGTTCTACGTCGGAAATTAGATCACCTGCGAGGGACGGGAGAGTTCGAATAAGACTGAGCTCCGAGGGCAAGGGTACGAGTTCCTCTAGCTTCCTCAGTCGTGGCTCGCCGATTGCCTGTTTTGGCAAATCGCCGCCAACAATCCTGCCGCATTAGGACAACAATCCTAATCGGAGAGCTGTGACTGCACAACAGAATTCAGGACAGAAACAGCAAATGCTGCAGCTGCTCGAGGCCCCCAACTCATTCAGAACGCCAACTGTCGTAACGGAAGCATAGGAGATGACTCGTGCAAGTGAGCAAGTGATTTTTGAATCCCTTGAGCAAGTTATCACAGAGAATCATCAAGAAGCCGAGTACGAGTGCAAGAAGACGTGGTATCACGTCCCGTGTCTCCCAAAAAATGTGAGCAAGGCGGAACACGAGTGAAGGAAGGGAAGTTTTGTTACGATTGCGCTGGCTAGCTAGCTACAGTTGGTGACAAACCAAGTCGGACGAACCCCAAGTTTCTTTCCCCCCCTTCGTTCTCAGCTGCGCTCCATGTCGACACGAAAGTAGGATCATATGGACTTGCAACTTGCTGTCATCGCGGAAGCAGCGGTGGGCGGATGCAACTGGGAGCCTTACTGAACTCATTCCACATTTCGGCCACCTCGACGTGCGTTCTCCCCGTCCTCCCTATCTTGTTCGTATCTTCAACCGTGGTCTGCCCCCAGTTGGCCTTAGGGCCAAAGTTGGTGAAGAAGTCCTTGTACTCTTTCTTTTTTGCTCCCGGATGGTCCTGTACCAACCTGTCCTGGTCGACCGTTTCGTACATCTCATCAGAGTAGTAGTCGTGTTCTGGCTGGCCGCGTGGGATCTGCTCGTCACTGAGCTCCATGCCCCAGTTCTTGACCGGGACGTCCTTTCCGTTTACTTTCTTAGTAGTCATCTTGGGCGCTTTGAGCCCTACAAAGATCCTCTCCGAGACCTCTCGCTTGCGGATCGTCTTGATGGCGTCGATGGCGAGCGTCACTCGCGCGCGGTGGTCTCTGTGTGCTTCGGCGAACGCATCATCTTTCATCCACTCCTGGAATTCTTCGTGAAGCTTCACAAGAAGCAGCGAGTATCCCGACTTTTCACCGCCCTTGCTTTTCTGGGCCGCCAATTCACTTCTCACAAACGGGTCGTTGACGTTCTGGGCGTCCAAATTGAGATTGAACTTCTGCTTGTTGAGTTCTCGGGCCACCGTCATGACGTCGCGGCCTGGCCCCGGTGGCTCCACGGTGCAAAGTCCTTCCTTCTTGGCTTCTGTGCGCTTTGTGACCCTGTTCATAAAAGCTTGGTGCGTAAACTTCCCCTTGTTTCCATCCCTTCCATGCGCTTGAGGGAAGAACCATTTCTTGTCCTTGGGGCACTTCTTGGGCTCCAGGTAACCGTACTTGTCCCACCAAGTCTCGTATACTGCCCAGAGCCACTCAAGTTGCACAGCATGGCTTAGCTTTCCCTCCAAGTCACCTGTATCTTGGCCAATGACTTGGTTCAAGAGGCCCAAAACCAACACGAGCCAGCCCAACCACAGCCGCAGACGCAGAAGCATGGTTGAATACTGGCTGTGTTGCTTAGTCTCGTCAATTAAAAACAACAGAGAGAATCAAGTTCAAAGATGACTGGCATAAACAAACTTGTGACTTCGTGATAGATACCACAGAGAAGATGGAAAAGTCGTAAGCAGCTAAAAAAAAAA